>JAMOIN010001995.1:0-16605 GCA_024666655.1 Dascyllus trimaculatus
TCCTTACATCCATCCCTCCTTACATCCATCCTTCCTTACATCCATCCCTCCTTACATCCATCCCTCCTTACATCCATCCCTCCATACATCCATCCTTCCTTACATCCATCCCTCCTTACATCCATCCTTCCTTACATCCCTCCTTACATCCATCCTTCCTTACATCCATCCCTCCTTACATCCATCCTTCCTTACATCCATCCCTCCTTACATCCATCCTTCCTTACATCCATCCTTCCTTACATCCATCCCTCCTTACATCCATCCTTCCTTACATCCATCCCTCCTTACATCCATCCCTCCTTACATACATCCCTCCTTACATCCATCCCTCCTTACATCCATCCTTCCTTACATCCATCCTTCCTTACATCCATCCTTCCATCCATCCTTCCTTACATACATCCATCCTTACATCCATCCCTCCTTACATCAATCCTTCCTTACATCCATCCTTCCTTACATCCATCCCTCCTTACATCCATCCTTCCTTACATCCATCCCTCCTTACATCCATCCTTCTTTACATCCATCCTTCCTTACATACATCCATCCTTACATCCATCCCTCCTTACATCCATCCTTCCTTACATCCATCCCTCCTTACATCCATCCTTCCTTACATCCATCCCTCCTTACATCCATCCTTCCTTACATCCATCCCTCCTTACATCCATCCTTACATCCATCCTTCCTTACATCCATCCCTCCTTACATCCATCCCTCCTTACATCCATCCCTCCATACATCCATCCCTCCTTACATCCATCCCTCCTTACATCCATCCTTCCTTACATCCATCCCTCCTTACATCCATCCTTCCTTACATCCATCCTTCCTTACATCCATCCCTCCTTACATCCATCCCTCCTTACATCCATCCTTCCTTACATCCATCCATCCTTACATCCATCCTTCCTTACATCCATCCTTCCTTACATCCATCCCTCCTTACATCCATCCTTCCATCCATCCTTCCTTACATCCATCCCTCCTTCCATCCATCCTTACATCCATCCCTCCTTACATCCTTCCTTACATCCATCCATCCTTACATCCATCCTTCCTTACATCCATCCCTCCTTACATCCATCCCTCCTTACATCCATCCATTCTTACATCCATCCCTCCTTATATCCATCCCTCCTTACATCCATCCTTCCTTACATCCATCCTTCCTTACATCCTTCCTTACATCCATCCCTCCTTACATCCATCCTTCCTTACATCCATCCCTCCTTACATCCATCCTTCCTTACATCCATCCTTACATCCATCCATCCTTACATCCATCCCTCCTTACATCCATCCCTCCTTACATCCTTCCTTACATCCATCCTTCCTTACATCAATCCTTCCTTACATCCATCCTTACATCCATCCATCCTTACATCCATCCCTCCTTACATCCATCCCTCCTTACATCCTTCCTTACATCCATCCTTCCTTACATCAATCCTTCCTTACATCCATCCCTCCTTACATCCATCCCTCCTTACATCCATCCCTCCTTACATCCATCCCTCCTTACATCCATCCCTCCTTACATCCTTCCTTACATCCATCCTTCCTTACATCCATCCTTCCTTACATCCATCCCTCCTTACATACATCCATCCTTACATCCATCCCTCCTTACATCCATCCATCCTTACATCCATCCTTCCTTCCATCCATCCCTCCTTACATCCATCCCTCCTTACATCCATCCCTCCTTACATCCTTCCTTCCATCCATCCCTCCTTACATCCATCCTTCCTTACATCCATCCCTCCTTACATCCATCCTTCCTTACATCCATCCTTACATCCATCCTTCCTTACATCCATCCCTCCTTACATCCATCCCTCCTTACATCAATCCTTCCTTACATCCATCCTTCCTTACATCCATCCCTCCTTACATCCATCCTTCCTTACATCCATCCCTCCTTACATCCATCCTTCTTTACATCCATCCTTCCTTACATACATCCATCCTTACATCCATCCCTCCTTACATCCATCCTTCCTTACATCCATCCCTCCTTACATCCATCCTTCCTTACATCCATCCCTCCTTACATCCATCCTTCCTTACATCCATCCCTCCTTACATCCATCCTTCCTTACATCCATCCTTCCTTACATCCATCCTTCCTTACATCCATCCCTCCTTACATCCATCCTTCCTTACATCCATCCCTCCTTACATCCATCCTTCCTTACATCCATCCTTACATCCATCCTTCCTTACATCCATCCTTCCTTACATCCATCCTTCCTTACATCCATCCCTCCATACATCCATCCTTACATCCATCCTTCCTTACATCCATCCCTCCTTACATCCATCCCTCCTTACATCCATCCCTCCTTACATCCATCCATCCTTACATCCATCCTTCCTTACATCCATCCTTCCTTACATCCATCCCTCCTTACATCCATCCCTCCTTACATCCATCCTTCCTTACATCCATCCTTCCTTACATCCATCCCTCCATTTGTTTTAGTGTGGAACTTGTAGGTTCCTCCAGTTTGAGCCAACATGTAAAGCAGCCCAGCCCTGACCTCCCCTGGTCTGGGTGAGGACGATGTCAGCTTGCTGGGTCTTGTTGTTTCAGATCTCCATGCAGTGCTCCTCCAGCCTCCAGTCCTTCGTTCCTGCTCCCATAGAGACGTCTCTGGTCAAGGTCACACATGACCTCCTCCTTCAGCCGACTCAGGCCTCTGTTCCATCTTAACTCTGTTCCACCTAAACTCTGTTCCATCTTAACTCTGTTCCATCTTAACTCTGTTCCATCTTAACTCTGTTCCACCTTAACTCTGTTCCATCTTAACTCTGTTCCACCTAAACTCTGTTCCATCTTAACTCTGTTCCACCTTAACTCTGTTCCATCTTAACTCTGTTCCACCTAAACTCTGTTCCATCTTAACTCTGTTCCATCTTAATTCTATTCCATCTTAACTCTGTTCCACCTTAATTCTGTTCCATCTTAACTCTGTTCCATCTTAATTCTGTTCTATCTTAACTCTGTTCCATCTTAACTCTGTTCCATATTAATTCTATTCCATCATTACTCTGTTCCACCTTAACTCTATTCCACCTTAACTCTATTCCATCTTAACTTTATTCCATCTTAATTCTATTTCATCTTAACTTTATTCCATCTTAACTTTATTCCATCTAAATTCTATTTCATCTTAACTTTATTCCATCTTAACTTTATTCCATCTAAATTCTATTTCATCTTAACTTTATTCCATCTTAACTTTATTCCATCTAAATTCTATTTCATCTTAACTCTGTTCCATCTTAACTCTATTCCATCTTAACTCTATTCCATCTTAACTCTATTCCATCTTAATTCTATTCCATCTTAATTCTATTCCATCTTAACTCTATTCCATCTTAACTCTATTCCATCTTAATTCTATTCCATCTTAATTCTGTTCCATCTTAATTCTATTCCATTTTAACTCTATTCCATCTTAACTCTGTTCCATCTTAACTCTATTCCATCTTAACTGTGTTCCATCTTAACTGTGTTCCATCTTAACTCTATTCCATCTTAACTCTATTCCATCTTAACTCTGTTCCATCTTAACTCTGTTCCACCTTAATTCTGTTCCACCTTAACTCTGTTCCATCTTAATTCTGTTCCATCTTAACTCTGTTCCATCTTAACTCTGTTCCATCTTAATTCTATTCCATCTTAATTCTATTCCATCTTAACTCTATTCCATCTTAACTCTATTCCATCTTAATTCTATTCCATCTTAATTCTGTTCCATCTTAATTCTATTCCATTTTAACTCTATTCCATCTTAACTCTGTTCCATCTTAACTCTATTCCATCTTAACTCTGTTCCATCTTAACTCTGTTCCACCTTAATTCTGTTCCACCTTAACTCTGTTCCATCTTAATTCTGTTCCATCTTAACTCTGTTCCATCTTAACTCTGTTCCATATTAATTCTATTCCATCTTAACTCTGTTCCATCTTAACTCTGTTCCACCTTAATTCTGTTCCACCTTAACTCTGTTCCATCTTAATTCTGTTCCACCTTAACTCTGTTCCATCTTAATTCTGTTCCATCTTAACTCTGTTCCATCTTAACTCTGTTCCACCTTAACTCTATTCCATCTTAACTCTGTTCCATCTTAACTCTGTTCCACCTTAATTCTGTTCCACCTTAACTCTGTTCCATCTTAATTCTGTTCCATCTTAACTCTGTTCCATCTTAACTCTGTTCCATATTAATTCTATTCCACCTTAACTCTGTTCCATCTTAACTCTATTCCATCTTAACTCTATTCCATCTTAACTCTGTTCCATCTTAACTCTGTTCCACCTTAATTCTGTTCCATCTTAACTCTGTTCCATCTTAACTCTGTTCCATATTAATTCTATTCCATCTTAACTCTGTTCCACCTTAATTCTGTTCCACCTTAACTCTGTTCCATCTTAACTCTATTCCATCTTAACTCTATTCCATCTCAACTCTATTCCATTTTAACTCTATTCCATCTTAATTCTATTCCATCTTAACTCTATTCCACCTTCACTCTATTCCATCTTAACTTTATTCCATCTTAATTCTATTTCATCTTAACTTTATTCCATCTTAACTTTATTCCATCTAAATTCTATTTCATCTTAACTTTATTCCATCTTAACTTTATTCCATCTAAATTCTATTTCATCTTAACTTTATTCCATCTTAACTTTATTCCATCTAAATTCTATTTAATCTTAACTTTATTCCATCTTAACTCTGTTCCATCTTAATTCTATTCCATCTTAACTCTATTCCACCTTAATTCTATTCCATCTTAACTCTGTTCCACCTTAACTCTATTCCATCTTAATTCTATTCCATCTTCACTGTATTCCATCTTAATTCTATTCCATCTTAACTCTGTTCCATCTTAACTCTGTTCCATCTTAACTCTGTTCCATCCTTATTCTATTCCTTATTATTTCTGTTCCATCTTTATTCTATTCCATCTTAACTCTATTCCATCTTAATTCTATTCCATCTTAACTCTGTTCCATCTTAATTCTATTCCATCTTAACTCTGTTCCACCTTAACTCTATTCCATCTTAACTCTATTCCATCTTAACTCTGTTCCATCTTAATTCTATTCCATATTAACTCTGTTCCATCTTAACTCTGTTCCATCTTAATTCTATTCCATCTTAACTCTATTCCATCTTAATTTTATTCCATCTTAACTCTATTCCATCTTAACTCTGTTCCATCTTAATTCTATTCCATCTTAACTCTATTCCATCTTAATTTTATTCCATCTTAACTCTATTCCATCTTAACTCTGTTCCATCTTAATTCTATTCCATATTAACTCTGTTCCATCTTAACTCTGTTCCATCTTAATTCTATTCCATCTTAATTGTATTCTGTCTTAATTCTATTCCATCTTAACTCTATTCCATCTTAGTTCTGTTCCATCTGAATTCTATTCCATCTTAACTCTATTCCATCTGAACTCTATTCCATCTTAACTCTTTTCCATCTTTGTTCTGTTCCATCTTAACTCTGTTCCATCTTATTTCTATTCAACCTAAACTCTATTCCATCTTAACTCTATTCCATCTTAATTCTATTCCATCTTAGTTCTGTTCCATCTTAACTCTGTTCCATATTAACTCTGTACCATCTTAACTCTATTCCATCCTTATTCTATTCCATATTAACTCTGTTCCATCTTAACTCTATTCCATCTTAATTCTGTTCCATCTTACTTCTGTTCCATCTTAACTCTATTCCATCTTAACTCTGTTCCATCTTAACTCTGTTCCATCTTAACTCTGTTCCATCTTAACTCTGTTCCATCTTAACTCTATTCCATATTAACTCTGTTCCATCTTAACTCTGTTCCATCTTAATTCTATTCCATATTAACTCTGTTCCATCTTAATTCTATTCCATCTTAACTCTATTTCATCTTAATTCTATTCCATCTTAATTCTATTCCATCTGAACTCTATTCCATCTTAACTCTGTTCCATCTTAATTCTATTCCATCTTAATTCTATTCCATCTTAATTCTATTTCATCTTAACTTTATTCCATCTTAACTCTATTCCATCTTAACTCTATTCCATCTTAACTCTGTTCCATCTTAACTCTATTCCATCTTAACTCTATTCCATCTTAACTCTGTTCCATCTTAATTCTATTCCATCTTAATTCTATTCCATCTTAATTCTATTCCATCTTAACTCTATTCCATCTTAACTCTATTCCATCTTAATTCTATTCCATCTTAACTCTATTCCATCTTAATTCTATTCCATCTTAACTCTATTTCATCTTAATTCTATTCCATCTTAACTTTATTCCATCTTAACTCTATTCCATCTTAACTTTATTCCATCTTAACTCTGTTCCATCTTAATTCTATTCCATCTTAACTCTATTTCATCTTAATTCTGTTCCATCTTAACTCTGTTCCATCTTAACCCCTAATCTAATTTAATCGAATCGAATCGAATTTAATCGAATCTAATCTAGTCTAATGTGATCTAGTCTAATCTGATCTAGTCTAATCTAATCTAGTCTAGTCTAGTCTAGTCTAGTCTAGTCTAGTCTAGTCTAGTCTAGTCTGATCTGATCTGATGTGATCTAATGTGATCGAATCGAATCGAATTTAATCTAATCTAATCTAATCTAATCTAGTCTAATCTGATCTAGTCTAATCTAATCTAATCTAGTCTAGTTTAATCTAATCGAATCGAATCGAATCGAATTTAATCTAATCTTATCTAATCTAATCTATTCTAATCTAATCTAATCTAATCTAATCTAGTTTTATCTAATCTAATCTAGTCTAATTTATTCTAATGTAATCTAATCTGATCTAAGCTAATCTAATCTAATCTGATCTGATCTGATCTGATCTAGTCTACTCTAGTCTAGTCTAATGTGATCTAGTCTAATCTGATCTAGTCTAATCTAATCTAATCTAGTATAGTCTAGTCTAGTCTAGTCTAGTCTGATCTGATCTGATGTGATCTGATGTGATCGAATCGAATTTAATCTAATCTAATCTAGTCTAGTCTAATCTGATGTAGTCTAATCTAATCTAATCTAGTCTAGTTTAATCTAATCTAATCGAATTTAATCTAATCTAATCTAATCTAGTCTAGTCTAATCTGATGTAGTCTAATCTAATCTAATCTAATCGAATTTAATCTAATCTAATCTAATCTAATCTAATCTAATCTAATCTAATCTAATCTAATCTAATCTAATCTGCCAGGGTTCTAACCTGGACTATCAGATGAGTCCATGTTACCTCAGTCCTGACTGTCCTTCACTGGAACCCATCAGCTTTAGAATGGATTTTAAGATTATACTCCTCGTTTTAAAGCCCTGAAAGGTCAGACTCCTGATCATATCTGTGATTTACTATCTCTCTATGTCCCCAACCATCATCTGAGATCCTCCACCATCATCTAAGATCCTCCACCGTCGTCTGAGATCCTCCATCGTCATCTGAGATCCTCCACCATCATCTGAGATCCTCCACCATCATCTGAGATCCTCCACCGTCATCTGAGATCCTCCACTGTCATCTGAGATCCTCCACCGTCATCTGAGATCCTCCATCGTTATCTGAGATCCTCCACCATCATCTGAGATCCTCCACCATTGTCTGAGATCCTCCACCATCATCTGAGATCCTCCACCGTCGTCTGAGATCCTCCACCGTCATCTGAGATCCTCCACCGTCATCTGAGATCCTCCACCATCGTCTGAGATCCTCCACCGTCATCTGAGATCCTCCACCATCGTCTGAGATCCTCCACCGTCATCTGAGATCCTCCACCATCGTCTGAGATCCTCCACCGTCATCTGAGATCCTCCATCGTCATCTGAGATCCTCCACTATCGCCTGAGATCCTCCACCATCATCTGAGATCCTCCACCATCGTCTGAGATCCTCCACCATCGTCTGAGATCCTCCACCATCGTCTGAGATCCTCCTCCATCGTCTGAGATCCTCCACCATCATCTGAGATCCTCCACCATCGTCTGAGATCCTCCACCATCATCTGAGATCCTCCACCGTCGTCTGAGATCCTCCACCGTCATCTGAGATCCTCCACCGTCATCTGAGATCCTCCACCGTCGTCTGAGATCCTCCACCATCGTCTGAGATCCTCCACCGTCATCTGAGATCCTCCATCGTCGTCTGAGATCCTCCACCGTTGTCTGAGATCCTCCACCGTCATCTGAGATCCTCCATCGTCATCTGAGATCCTCCATCGTCGTCTGATCTGTCTGAGATCCTCCACCGTCATCTGTCTGAGAGATCCTCCACCATCATCTGAGATCCTCCACCATCATCTGAGATCCTCCACCGTCGTCTGAGATCCTCCACCGTCATCTGAGATCCTCCACCGTCATCTGAGATCCTCCACCATCATCTGAGATCCTCCACCGTCATCTGAGATCCTCCACCGTCATCTGAGATCCTCCACCGTCATCTGAGATCCTCCACCGTCATCTGAGATCCTCCACCGTCATCTGAGATCCTCCATCGTCATCTGAGATCCTCCACCGTCATCTGAGATCCTCCACCGTCATCTGAGATCCTCCACCGTCATCTGAGATCCTCCACTGTCATCTGAGATCCTCCACCGTCATCTGAGATCCTCCATCGTTACCTGAGATCCTCCACCATCATCTGAGATCCTCCACCATCGTCTGAGATCCTCCACCGTCATCTGAGATCCTCCATCATCATCTGAGATCCTCCACCGTCATCTGAGATCCTCCATCGTCATCTGAGATCCTCCACCGTCATCTGAGATCCTCCACCGTCATCTGAGATCCTCCATCATCATCTGAGATCCTCCACCGTCATCTGAGATCCTCCATCATCATCTGAGATCCTCCACCGTCATCTGAGATCCTCCACCATCATCTGAGATCCTCCACCATCGTCTGAGATCCTCCACCGTCATCTGAGATCCTCCATCATCATCTGAGATCCTCCACCGTCATCTGAGATCCTCCATCATCATCTGAGATCCTCCACCGTCATCTGAGATCCTCCATCGTCATCTGAGATCCTCCACCGTCATCTGAGATCCTCCACTGTCATCTGAGATCCTCCACCGTCATCTGAGATCCTCCACCGTCATCTGAGATCCTCCACCATCATCTGAGATCCTCCACCATCGTCTGAGATCCTCCACCGTCATCTGAGATCCTCCATCATCATCTGAGATCCTCCACCGTCATCTGAGATCCTCCATCGTTATCTGTGATCCTCCACCATCGTCTGAAATCCTCCACCGTCATCTGAGATCCTCCACATCGTCTGAAATCCTCCACCGTCATCTGAGATCCTCCACTGTCATCTGAGATCCTCCACCGTCATCTGAGATCCTCCATCATCATCTGAGATCCTCCACCGTCATCTGAGATCCTCCATCATCATCTGAGATCCTCCACCGTCATCTGAGATCCTCCATCGTCATCTGAGATCCTCCACCGTCATCTGAGATCCTCCACTGTCATCTGAGATCCTCCACCGTCATCTAAGATCCTCCATCGTTACCTGAGATCCTCCACCATCATCTGAGATCCTCCACCATCGTCTGAGATCCTCCACCGTCATCTGAGATCCTCCACCGTCATCTGAGATCCTCCACCGTCATCTGAGATCCTCCATCGTTATCTGTGATCCTCCACCATCGTCTGAGATCCTCCACCATCATCTGAGATCCTCCACCATCGTCTGAGATCCTCCACCATCGTCTGAGATCCTCCACCATCGTCTGAGATCCTCCACCGTCATCTGAGATCCTCCATCATCATCTGAGATCCTCCACCGTCATCTGAGATCCTCCATCGTCATCTGAGATCCTCCACCGTCATCTGAGATCCTCCACCGTCATCTGAGATCCTCCACTGTCATCTGAGATCCTCCACCGTCATCTGAGATCCTCCATCATCATCTGAGATCCTCCACCGTCATCTGAGATCCTCCATCATCATCTGAGATCCTCCACCGTCATCTGAGATCCTCCATCGTCATCTGAGATCCTCCACCGTCATCTGAGATCCTCCACTGTCATCTGAGATCCTCCACCGTCATCTAAGATCCTCCATCGTTACCTGAGATCCTCCACCATCATCTGAGATCCTCCACCGTCATCTGAGATCCTCCACTGTCATCTGAGATCCTCCACCGTCATCTAAGATCCTCCACCGTCATCTGAGATCCTCCATCGTTATCTGTGATCCTCCACCATCGTCTGAAATCCTCCACCGTCATCTGAGATCCTCCACATCGTCTGAAATCCTCCACCGTCATCTGAGATCCTCCACCATCGTCTGAGATCCTCCACCATCGTCTGAGATCCTCCACCATCGTCTGAGATCCTCCACCGTCATCTGAGATCCTCCATCGTCATCTGAGATCCTCCACCGTCATCTGAGATCCTCCATCGTCATCTGAGATCCTCCACCGTCATCTGAGATCCTCCACTGTCATCTGAGATCCTCCACCGTCATCTAAGATCCTCCATCGTTACCTGAGATCCTCCACCATCATCTGAGATCCTCCACCATCGTCTGAGATCCTCCACCGTCATCTGAGATCCTCCATCATCATCTGAGATCCTCCACCGTCATCTGAGATCCTCCATCGTTATCTGTGATCCTCCACCATCGTCTGAAATCCTCCACCGTCATCTGAGATCCTCCACATCGTCTGAAATCCTCCACCGTCATCTGAGATCCTCCACCATTGTCTGAGATCCTCCACCATCGTCTGAGATCCTCCACCATCATCTGAGATCCTCCACCATCATCTGAGATCCTCCACCAGGACTCTCTAAATGGTTCCTGTCTGGTGACTAAAGGGGGTCAGGTCTTTGGTGGTTCAGCCCTTCAGCTGTGGAAGTCCCTCCATGAGGAGCTCAGGGCAGCAAATTTTAAAGATCTTTTAAAGACTCACATTTATCTTCAGGTGTTCTCCCAGTCTGTTTATAGATCTCATTTAATTGTTCCCTATTTTAGACAGTCTGTATTTCATACTGACTATCTGTTGAATTCTATTTATCTGTTGTTGTATTTATAGTCATATTGCATGCTTGGGTTTATTATTGTTTCTGTGTTTTGTAAAACTCCTTGTACCTTTATTTTGAAAGGGGCTCTATAAATAAAGTTATTATTATTATTATTATTATTATTATTATTAAAGGTTCTCCTGGTCTCACTGTCAGCACATAAAGTCTGGCCTCCATGCTGATATACCGGACGTCACTTTCATGTTCTATGTTCTGGTCTCTGATTCTACGTTCTATGTTCTATGGTCAGTGTTCACTGTTTGTCTCTCAGCTGGTTCTGGTTCTGGTTCTGGTTCTGGTCCATGTTCTCCTGTTGTTCTCGTCTGGTTGGTAGAACGTCTGGTTCTGCTGGACGTCTCCTCCTGTTCCACATGAAACACATTAAATAGTCCAGATGTGGACAGACTGAACAGCTGGAGGGTTCCAGACAGAACCCGGTCTGGTTCTGAGACTTAGAACGCTGCAGGGTTCCTCTTCATGATCTCTGGTCCTGTCTGGTCTCAGCTCAACACGTCCTACAGGACAGAACAGCACTGAGCTACTGATGGATCCATGGTTCTACCAGAACGTTTCTCCACCATCAGTAGAACCTGAGGTGCTGACGTTGGACCAGACCAGGTTCCAGACCAGGTTCCAGACCAGGTTCCAGACCAGGTTCCAGACCAGGGTCCAGACCAGGGTCCAGCTGTTAGGAGCTGTAAACCAGACTTGAAGCTGCTGGAACCAGAACCAGCTGAAACACTGGAACCTTCCAGACAGCTTCTCCTGGTGACTGATGACTCAGCAGCTGCTCTGCTTCTGATTGGCTGCTCGGCCAGAAGTGGAAGTAAACAGTGGGGCCTCGGTGCTGCGTTCAGGTGCTGCAGGAAAACTCAGCGTCAGAGGAGCCATGCAGTGAAGTCCTGGTTCCTCAGAGACGCCTGAAGGCATCATGTGGTGGGACCGGTTTGTGGACAGAGACTGGAACCTGGATCCAGTCAGTCCACTGGGTTCAGGGCTTCTTACCTGTCCAGGTGAGCCCACCTGAATCAAAGCTGATCATTGGAGCTGCTTGACACTGAACCAGGATGATTATTGATCACTGATCAGCTGGTGGCTCCATGTGTTCATGTAGACAGTAGAAGAGCAGCAGAGTCCTGATCCATGAAGCAGCTGTTGCTAGAACGTGTTCTGATGGATCTTCAGTGGGTTCAGTTCTGCTGGGGGGTTCTGGAGGACTACATGTGTCTCCTGCAGTCTCCAACAGGTCCTCATTCTAACTGTGCAGTAGATCAGGTCTGTGAAGGACCTGTGGGTCCAGACTGGTCCTGAAGGTCTCCAGAACAGCGTGAGGAACCCAGCTGCTGCTGTCAGACTCCTTCAGACACATGGAACTCTGAGTTCTAGTGATGGACGGAGTTCTGCTGAGGAAACATGTGGAGCTCAGCTGGAGGCTGCTCTGACAGCGTCTGCCCGGTAACTGCTGACTCTGCTCTGTGATTGGTGCTCTGGGACTCAGAGCTGCTGCTGCTCTTTGACTCCCTTTGAGTTGGTCCACTTCAGATCCACAGTTCAACAGTCACACTGCTGCTGATCACCATGAAGCTGCTCCTCATCCTCTGCTGGGTCCTCGGGGTCTCTGCTGACGGTGAGTCTAAGAGCAACAAACAAGCTGTTTACAGACAGGACTGATCAACAAACAAGCTGTTTACAGACAGGACTGATCAACAAACAAGCTGTTTACAGACAGGACTGATCAATAAACTGTTTACAGACAGGACTGATCAACAAACAAACTGTTTACAGACAGGACTGATCAACAAACAAGCTGTTTACAGACAGGACTGACCAACAAACAAACTGTTTACAGACAGGACTGACCAACAAACAAACTGTTTACAGACAGGACTGATCAATAAACTGTTTACAAACAGGACTGATCAATAAACTGTTTACAGACAGGACTGATCAACAAACAAGCCGTTTACAGACAGGACTGACCAACAAACAAACTGTTTACAGACAGGACTGATCAACAAACAAGCTGTTTACAGACAGGACTGACCAACAAACAAACTGTTTACAGACAGGACTGATCAACAAACAAGCTGTTTACAGACAGGACTGATCAACAAACAAACTGTTTACAGACAGGACTGATCAACAAACAAACTGTTTACAGACAGGACTGATCAACAAACAAGCTGTTTACAGACAGGACTGATCAACAAACTGTTTACAGACAGGACTGATCAATAAACTGCTTACAGACAGACTGGGATCAAACGCCTTCATAGATAAGATCTGATCAATTCGTAAGATATGCACTTATCAATAAACAACTGTTTACAGACAGGACTGATCAATAAACAAGCTGTTTACAGACAGGACTGATCAACAAACAAACTGTTTACAGACAGGACTGATCAACAAACAAGCTGTTTACAGACAGGACTGATCAACAAACAAACTGTTTACAGACAGGACTGATCAACAAACAAGCTGTTTACAAACAGGACTGATCAATAAACAAGCTGTTTACAGACAGGACTGATCAACAAACAAACTGTTTACAGACAGGACTGATCAACAAACAAACTGTTTACAGACAGGACTGATCAACAAACAAGCTGTTTACAGACAGGACTGATCAACAAACAAGCTGTTTACAGACAGGACTGATCAACAAACAAACTGTTTACAGACAGGACTGATCAACAAACAAGCTGTTTACAGACAGGACTGATCAACAAACAAGCTGTTTACAGACAGGACTGATCAACAAACAAACTGTTTACAGACAGGACTGATCAACAAACTGTTTACAGACAGGACTGATCAACAAACAAGCTGTTTACAGACAGGACTGATCAATAAACAAGCTGTTTACAGACAGGACTGATCAATAAACAAGCTGTTTACAGACAGGACTGATCAATAAACAAACTGTTTACAGACAGGACTGATCAATAAACAAACTGTTTACAGACAGGACTGATCAATAAACAAGCTGTTTACAGACAGGACTGATCAATAAACAAACTGTTTACAGACAGGACTGATCAACAAACAAACTGTTTACAGACAGGACTGATCAATAAACAAACTGTTTACAGACAGGACTGATCAATGAACTGTTTCCAGACAGGACTGATCAACAAACAACCTGTTAACAGACAGGACTGATCAATGAACTGTTTACAGACAGGACTGATCAACAAACTGTTTACAGACAGGACTGATCAACAAACAAGCTGTTTACAGACAGGACTGATCAATAAACAAGCTGTTTACAGACAGGACTGATCAACAAACAAGCTGTTTACAGACAGGACTGATCAACAAACAAACTGTTTACAGACAGGACTGATCAACAAACTGTTTACAGACAGGACTGATCAATAAACAAACTGTTTACAGACAGGACTGATCAATAAACAAACTGTTTACAGACAGGACTGATCAATAAACAAACTGTTTACAGACAGGACTGATCAATAAACAAACTGTTTACAGACAGGACTGATCAATAAACAAACTGTTTACAGACAGGACTGATCAATAAACAAACTGTTTACAGACAGGACTGATCAATAAACAAACTGTTTACAGACAGGACTGATCAATAAGCTGTTTACAGACAGGACTGACCAATAAACTGTTTACAGACAGGACTGATCAACAAACAAGCTGTTTACAGACAGGACTGATCAACAAACAAACTGTTTACAGACAGGACTGATCAACAAACAAACTGTTTACAGACAGGACTGATCAACAAACAAACTGTTTACAGACAGGACTGATCAATAAACAAACTGTTTACAGACAGGACTGATCAATAAACAAACTGTTTACAGACAGGACTGATCAACAAACAAACTGTTTACAGACAGGACTGATCAATAAACAAACTGTTTACAGACAGGACTGATCAATAAATTTTTTACAGACAGGACTGATCAACAAACTGTTTACAGACAGGACTGATCAATAAACAAACTGTTTACAGACAGGACTGATCAACAAACTGTTTACAGACAGGACTGATCAACAACCAACCTGTTTACAGACAGGACTGATTAACAAACTGTTTACAGACAGGACTGATCAACAAACAACCTGTTTACAGACAGGACTGATCAACAAACAAACTGTTTACATACAGGACTGATCAACAAACAAACTGTTTACAGACAGGACTGATCAACAAACTATTTACAGACAGGACTGATCAATAAACAAACTGTTTACAGACAGGACTGATCAATAAACAAACTGTTTACAGACAGGACTGATCAACAAACAACCTGTTTACAGACAGGACTGATCAACAAACAACCTGTTTACAGACAGGACTGATCAACAAGCAAACTGTTTACAGACAGGACTGATCAACAAACTGTTTACAGACAGGACTGATCAATAAACAAACTGTTTACAGACAGGACTGATCAATAAACTGTTTACAGACAGGACTGATCAACAAACTGTTTACAGACAGGACTGATCAACAAGCTGTTTACAGACAGGACTGATCAATAAACAAGCTGTTTACAGACAGGACTGATCAACAAGCAAACTGTTTACAGACAGGACTGATCAACAAACTGTTTACAGACAGGACTGATCAACAAACAAGCTGTTTACAGACAGGACTGATCAACAAACTGTTTACAGACAGGACTGATCAATAAACAAACTGTTTACAGACAGGACTGATCAACAAACTGTTTACAGACAGGACTGATCAACAAGCTGTTTACAGACAGGACTGATCAACAAACTGTTTACAGACAGGACTGATCAATAAACTGTTTTCAGACAGGACTGATCAACAAACTGTTTACAGACAGGACTGATCAACAAACAAGCTGTTTACAGACAGGACTGATCAATAAACAAACTGTTTACAGACAGGACTGATCAACAAACAAACTGTTTACAGACAGGACTGATCAGCAAACTGTTTACAGACAGGACTGATCAATAAACAAACTGTTTACAGACAGGACTGATCAATAAACTGTTTACAGACAGGACTGATCAACAAACTGTTTACAGACAGGACTGATCAACAAACAAGCTGTTTACAGGCAGGACTGATCAGTAAACAAACTGTTTACAGACAGGACTGATCAACAAACAAGCTGTTTACAGACAGGACTGATCAATAAACTTTTTACAGACAGGACTGATCAACAAACTGTTTACAGACAGGACTGATCAACAAACTGTTTACAGACAGGACTGATCAATAAACTGTTTACAGACAGGACTGATCAACAAACAAGCTGTTTACAGACAGGACTGATCAACAAACAAGCTGTTTACAGACAGGACTGATCAATAAACTGTTTACAGACAGGACTGATCAACAAACAAACTGTTTACAGACAGGACTGATCAACAAACAAACTGTTTACAGACAGGACTGATCAATGAACTGTTTACAGACAGGACTGATCAATGAACTGTTTACAGACAGGACTGATCAATAAACTTTTTACAGACAGGACTGATCAACAAAC
>JAMOIN010000530.1:0-16593 GCA_024666655.1 Dascyllus trimaculatus
AAGTCTCCCCGGAGTCATCCTAATCAGATGTCCAAACCACCTCAACTGGCTCCTTTAGACCTGAAGGAGCAGCGGCTGCACTCCCAGCTTTCTTTGGGATGTCCCAGCTTCTCACCCTATCTCTCTAAAGTCCCGTCCACACGAAGCCAAAACGCTTATAGCTTCAAAAACGTCCTTCATAAAGACGGAGCTGTTTGTCAAACACATGCCAGGCCTGTTGGTGGCGCTATGACGCTGTAAGATGAACAAGCAGAAACTGGTGGCGGGACTTAGGGATGTAGAAATCTCTATAGGATGTAAACATAGAACATGGCGACAACAAATACGAGTGGATGAGCTGGTAGGACTCTAGTCTGGACGGACGATGAGGTGGAACTATCAGCAGGACATACGCAGCACTATACGGAGACATTGTTGTCGTTTTCTGAGTTTGCGCATTTATAGAGAGGCGGAGCTATGATGAAAGCGTGTCAGAAAAAGAAGCAGACAGGGCGTAACAACGGTGACACGTAAACGGTGTTTTCAGATCTTTGCACTCTGGGACCTAGGTTCAGAAAGGATCGTTTTCAGACCCCCAAAAGGCCGACTTGGTGTGGACGATACATGGGTTGGATGGACTATTGGTGCGTTTCGGCCTGGGCTCGTCTTCCTGTGGATGGGACCTAAAGCTGAGCCCAGCCACCCTTGGAGGAAGCTCATTTCGGCCACTTGTACCAACGATCTGGTTCTTTGGGTCACTACCCAGAGCTCATGACCATAGGTGAGGGTTGGAACGTAGATGGACTGGTAAATGAAGAGCTTCACCTTACAGATCAGCTCCCTCTTCACCACGACGGTCCTGTACAACCCTTTCATTATCGCTGGTGCTGCACCAAGCCGTCTGTCCATCCCACGCTCCATTTTCCCGTCACTCATGAACAAGATCCCGAGATACTTAAACTCCCTCGCTTGGGGAAGCAACTCCCCCCAACCTGGAGGGAGCAGTTGTAAAATTCAATTCAATTCAATTTAGTTTTATTTATATAGCGCATATTTACAACACAGGTCGTCACAAAGCGCTTAACATTGTAAGAAAGAACAGGAAACAGAAAAACAGGAAAAGGAAAAACCCAACAATCCAAGGTTGCTTTTGGATTCCCTCTGAGCAGCAGTCAGCGACGGTGGGAAGGAACCAAAAACCCCCTATGGTAGGGAAGGGGGGAAAAAACCTCCGACAGAACCAGGCTCAGGGAGGGCGGACATCTGCCTCGACCGGTTGGGTTGGGAGTGGGGAAGAGGAGGGAGGGAGGGATAGTAGGAGAGGTTGGGGTAGGGGTTGGAGGTGGTGAAGCCAGCGGCTGCAGATCAGGGACGTTGAGCTCCAGATCAGGGACGTTGAGCTCCAGACCTCAGAGCTCAACGTCAGAGTCATTTTTGATCGGGATATACTGTTCAATTTAGACATAAAAGAAGTCTGTAGGACGGCATTCCTTCATCTACGTCATATTGTACAAATCAGAACATCTAGTATCAGATGAGAGGTCCAGTCCATGCATCTGTTACCTCCAGGCTGGACTATTGTAAATCTTTATTGTCAGGATGTCCCAGTGAGTCTTTTAAAAACCTCCAGCTGATCCAAAATACTGCAGCCAGAGTTCTGACAGGAACCAGGACCAGAGATCAGACTCCTCCTGTATCAGCTTCTCTTCATCGGCTCCAGGATAGATTTTAAAATCCTTCTTCTAGCATATAAATCAGGTATGATGTTGTCCTGGTATTTAAAATCCTCCTCTGTAAAGACTTAATGACAACAACAAAACGCAACAAGGGCTTCAAAGCTGGTTTTAATCGACGTTCACGTTCCTGTTGTGGAGATTAATGCAAATTAATGCATATTTAAACATTAAATTTAAGAAAACTAGCAATATAAAAACAAATCCTAATACAAGTAATCAGCTGGGCAAGTTTCATGATTATATCTGTTAGTTTAAATATTGATTTAATTAAAAAATACGTGGAATTTTACTAAATATCTGATTTTCTTCTGCTGTGATTCAGGAATCTCCACTTCTCATTTTGTTCATGCATTATTCACAGAACATTTTATATCTAAGAGACGGAGGACAATGGTTTATTATCAGGCTTTTCACAGAGTTTTCTAACTTATAAAGACATTTAAATCCTCAACAAAAGGAGACGAGATTTTTTTAAAGCTGGTTTGATCCAAAAAATCTGATTTCTGTGGAAATTGATGCAAAAAAAATTAAGAAAACTTGCAACACAAAAAGAAAAAAACCTCCTCATTTGTCCCTTGAAGTTCAGTCGGATCTGAAAATCTCTTGTTCTCAAAGCAAATTTGATTTTCGGGACTGATGTTTGGGCAAAACGACACATCTGATGTTGTGGTTTTCTTCCCAGAAAGCGGCTTCACTGATAAATATGCATGTTGATTATTATGTTTACATATTTAAATGTCTGAATGTGGCTTAAATTATCTCCTGACAACATGGTTCCTGTAAAAATACTAAAGAAAAAAGGAAATAAATGTGAATAAATACAAGTTTCTCCACCTGCTGTCAGATTAATATAGCCTCAAACATTATTTCTCCAATTACAGTTAAATAATAATAATTAGCAGCTTAGTGGTTTGTTAATTAAAGCCTTTTCTTTACGTCACACCTCAATAAAACTGGACTATACGGGAAATAAAAAGCTGTTAACTTCTACAGACTTTAACTCACAGATGCATGTAGTTTATTTATAATAATATAACGTTATCATCTTTAGGTCCCCTCAAACAAACCGTGTTGTTCTGTGGCCACATATCAACACAAGCCGTCATATTTATCTAATTAAATTACATTTTAGTGACGTTCCGTCGACCCTGATCTCGACTCCAGGCGTCGCGTTAATCAGTGATAACAGTAATTAGCTGCGGCTCTCGGTCTGAACGTGTAATTAACCGTCGAGCAGATCCACACTCGGCCTCCATCAGCTGGAAGTGTTCAGGGCTCTCGTCTCTGTCTGACAAACAAGCACAGAACAATCGTCTGTCTGGGAAGTTTACGCTCGACTCTTGGTCCACGAGTTGGAACAAAATGAAGAAACTCTGTCGGTTCGTTTGCAGTCGACTGTTTCCGTCTGTCTGTGGTGGATTTGTGGCTCTTTACGGTTATTTTATGAGTCTTTGTGGTTGTTTTGTCTTTGTTTACATCAGTTTTGCATCCGTTTCGGTTCATTTTGTGTACATTTTTGCTAGTTTTCATCTCTTTGTGGTCGTTTTGCATCTTGTTTATATTGGTTTTAATCTCATTGTGGCTGTTTTGTTCGTCTTTGCGTCGACTATTGCTTTTATTTCGTTCTACATTTAGTTCTGCATCTCTGTGGTTGATGAGCTGCTCTCTTTGTCTTTGTGTGTTTTAGCAGCTGATTTATTGATCAAAACTCTTCATGATGGCCACAAGAAATATCTGTATTTTTACAACATTTGACCCAAAAATTGCACCTTTTTTTTTTTTAATGGTACGTTAATCATAAATATTAAAAAATAAATAAATAAAAAATAAGAAAATATAATTATTTTACAGATATTTTATCGTCTTTGAAAGGAAAATAATATTTATATTAAGGACTGAAAAATGAAAATTTATTTTCTGTTATTTACAGATTTCACCTGATTTTTAAAATGTTGATAATATCTACTAAAATCACAGAAAATGTACGCTGACTGTGGGAAAAAAAACAAACAAAAATGTAAATAATGTCCACATCAAAAATCTGTATTTTTAAAACATTAGACCCAGAAAGAAAATATAATTATTTTACAGATATTTTATCGTCTTTGAAAAAGGAAAAACGTTTATATTAGGGACTGAAAAATGCTAAATTATTTTCTGTTATTTACAGATTTTTTTGCAGATTTGTTAAATTACAGATAAATACTAAGAAATTAATAGTAAAATTCACAGAAAATGTTGACTGGGAGAAAACAATAAATTATAAATAATGTCCACATCAAAAATCTGTATTTTTACATTTTTTAAAATTTGTTTTATGTGTTCCTTTAAAACAACACTTTTTAAAACTGTATTTAAATCATTATTTTAGAGGTCAAATATTTTCATAGTTTTTGAACATTCTGACATTATTTAAACATATTTTTTTACTGTATTTAATTAAACAAAAAATATTTTAATGTCACAGATATTTGCTGTTATTTGAAAGAAAAATTCTCTATATTAAGGATTGAAAATGATGTTTTTTCTGTTTTGTTCAATTATAGACAACAACTATCACATTTCATATATAGATAAAATACAGACAGATAACAAATAAATAAATACAGGTAAAATCACAACCCTATAAAAAATATTAATTTACATTTGGACAATAAAAAAACAACCAAAACTGTAAATAATATCTGCATTTTTTTTTACAATATTTGAATCAGCAAAAAATATTATTATTAGTCAAACTATACCGTCTCCCTGTTGTTAAATTACAAATAATATCCATTAAAATTACATAAAAGACTGACTTTACATGTTTATTGCATGAAAAAACTAAAAATTAAACAAACAAACAAAAACAAAAGGACAAACCTTCATTTTAACAAGTAGTGATATGTTCTTTTTGCAGTAAAGCTACTCTAGTTTACTGCATTTAAACTCATCATTTCACAGACGTTTGCTGGTGTTGGTTTTAAACGTTACAGTCGTCTGTGTTTTTGTGCTTCCTCCATTTAAACAGCTGAGCGTTTCCAGTGTTTATATGAAAGCAGAGTGTTGCTGCGTGGATTCAAAGTGCTTTCACTTCAACCACGGCGTCGGTGTTTGCATTGAATCAACAATTAAAACCGTTTTCCTTCCTCCTCTCTGATTTAATTTACTCTTCCAACCATCTCCGCTGCTGTTTAAACCAAACCTGTGTTGTCGTTCCGCAGAAACACTCGAGCCTCTGTGAAGTTCAAGTGAAGGGCTGCTATCTCCTGTTGTGTTCCTCCTCTAAAGGCTCCTTTTCATGTCATTGTGGGCTCGTTGCAGCGGTAATGACTTCTCTGCAGCAGAGAAGGGATTTACTGGATCGTCTGTCCAATGAAAACACCAACAAAAAGCCGATCTCCTCGCGTTGCGGCTTCAAGTCCGACCTGCTCGGCCCCGAATCCCTTTTTTATTCCCACAAAGAGCCTTTTTTCCTCCTCGGCTTTTATTCTTCCTGCGCTTGTTTTGTCCGCCGGATTTCCTGCCTCCTTTTATTCGTGTTCTTCCAACGTCTTAATGAAACGCCGGGCGGCTCTTTGTCCGTCTTCACTTCGCATGACTTCAGTTTCTTTCTCTGTTTAAAGTGACGAAAACGAAGAGCGCTGATCATCTCCATTAGTCATATTCAGTAGATGGAAAGAAGGAAGCCATGACTGCATTAAAGGGGTGAATTAATAATCTGGTTGCTGCTCATCAGTGAACAAGACCAAAGGAAATTTAACTACAGCGAGTTTATATTACTTACTGGGAGTTCTGAGAATGTGGATGATATTCAGGTGAAAATGGACCAAAGGACCGACTGTAGTTTACTTGTGGAGGCTGCTCTAATAAACTACAGTAAAAACACATCGAATTCTACTGTTCCTCCAAAATGTGTTTGAAAACTGTAAAATCTGAAGCTTTTTTTGGCTCCAAAATCAAGAACGACACCACCAACCTGCAGCACCGGGCAAGAAATTCAACACAAAGCGACAATAAAGCGACAAAACTTGTTGCGTTATTTTTACGCCTGTTTAATTTGTCTCTTTGTGAAACATTTTGTGCCTCATTTTTGTCGTCTTGTGTCTCTTTTGTGTCGTTTTAGAAGATCCAAACTGACGCAAGTGAGACACAAAATGAAGCAAACAAGACGTAACATGAGACAAGTAAGATACAAAACAGTAATGACAGAGAATGCTGATGAAAATGAGGCGCAAAAGAGCCACAAAGTGATGCAAAAAGACCACAGAGAGACACAAATGTATTACACAGACACACAACAGGACAACAACAAGACTCAAGCAACAACAGAGAGATGTAAAACAACCACAAAGAGACTCAAAATGACCACAAAAAGACACTAGATAACTACAAAGAGACACAAGATGAACACAAAGACACACAAGATGGCTGCAAAGACACACAAGATGGCCACAAAGAGACACAAAATGACAGCAAGCTGCACAGACGACCACAAAGAGATACAAAACAACCACAAAGAGACACAAAATGACCACAAAGAGACACACAATAAAAGCAAGCTGCACAAACGACCACAAAGAGACGCAAGACGACCACAAAGAGACACAAAATGACCACAAAGAGACACAAAACGGCAACAAAGAGACGCAATACGACCACAAAGAGACACAAGACGACCACAAAGAGACACAAAACGACCACAAAGAGACACAAAATGACCACAAAGAGGCACAAGATGAACACAAAGACACACAAGATGGCTGCAAAGAGACACAAAATGACAGCAAGCTGCACAGACGACCACAAAGAGATACAAAACAACCACAAAGAGACACAAAATGACCACAAAGAGACACACAATAAAAGCAAGCTGCACAAACGACCACAAAGAGACGCAAGACGACCACAAAGAGACACAAAATGACCACAAAGAGACATAAAACGACCACAAAGAGACACAAGACGACCACAAAGAGACACAAAACGACCACAAAGAGACACAAAATGACCACAAAGAGACACAAGACGACCACAAAGAGACACAAAATGACCACAAAGAGACACAAAACGACCACAAAGAGACACAAAATGACCACAAAGAGACACAAAACGACCACAAAGAGACATAAAATGACCACAAAGAGACACAAAATGACCACAAAGAGACACAAAATGACCACAAAGAGACACAAAATGACCACAAAGAGACACAAAATGACCACAAAGAGACACAAAACGACCACAAAGAGACATAAAACGACCACAAAGAGACACAAAACAACCACAAAGAGACACAAAACGACCACAAAGAGACACAAAATGAAAGCAAGCTGCATAGACGACCACAAAGAGACGCAAGACGACCACAAAGAGACAGAAGACAACCACAAAGAGACACAAAATGACCACAAAGAGACACAAGACGACCACAAAGAGACACAAGATGACCACAAAGAGACACAAAACAACCACAAAGAGACACAAGATGAACACAAAGAGACACAAGACGACCACAAAGGGACACAAAATGACCACAAAGAGACACAAAACAACCACAAAGAGACACAAGATGGCCGCAAAGAGACACAAAATGAAAGCAAGCTGCATAGACGACCACAAAGAGTCACAAAATGACCACAAGGAGACGCAAGACGACCACAAAGAGACACAAAACGACCACAAAGAGACACAAAACGACCACAAAGGGACACAAAATGACCACAAAGAGACACAAAATGACCACAAAGGGACACAAGATGACAGCAAGCTGCACAAACAACTACAAAGAGACAAGACGAACACATAGAAATTCAAAATAGTGCAAAAAGATTTAAAGCAACTACAAACCTTGAATATTTCTAATAAGACTTTGTGTCGGGGTTTTGGACCCACAGTTGAAGGTTTTTCTTGTGATTCGTCTGCTGTGACAGAAGTAAAGCATCGTGGGAAATAAGAAATCTCATCATTATGTGACATGAAGCAGCTTCACTCAGAGAAAATCCACCTTCTCAGGTTCATTCTCTTCCTGTTGATTCTCTGCTTCACTGTTTCTCTTTGGGGCTTTTTATTAGATTCTATCTTGGCTGTTTTCTGCTGCTTCTCCATCTATTCCACCATCGTTTCTATCTGTTACAGTCCACAGATCAGACGTTTTATCAGACAGGAACCTTGTGGATGTCACACTCGTGAATGGGGGAAGTAATACGAGTGAACCATTGTTTTCTACATGACCTCCTCCCTTCTCATTTCTGCCGCCCACTCTGACCTCTGCTCAGGTCCCTCCGGTACAAAGCCGAGTCCTCGCTTCCATTACGAGTCCGTGACCCGACAGATATCATCAGTTTCTCCTCAGAAGCTCCTTCCTCCATCTTTTCTCTCTCTCAGAGCCACACTCATGTTATATTTTAGGCTTCAGCAGCTCTGATTCCTGCAGATTCCACCAGTAAATATGACACAAAATTACAAAAAATAAGATGCAAAGTGACCCATGATGGCTGAAATGACACACAAAATGGCCAAGGATGATGAAAATGACAAAGAATAATGAAAATGAGACCAAAAAATTAGACAAAAAAAACCCCAAAGTGAGACAAAACAACAATAATTGACACAAAATGAACATAATAGGGCAAAATGATCAAAATTGGAAAGAAAATACAAGAATGAGACGCAAAATAAAACAAAAACAACCTAAATGAGACAAAAACACCAAAATGAGAAATGAAATGATCAAAAACAGGCAAAACCAACTAAGGCGACACACAAAATGGCTCAAATGAGACACAAAACAAACACAAAAATGAGAATAAAAAAAGAGAAGAGTTTAGTATAAATCAGTTAAAACTACCTAAATGAAATTTTTAAAAAAATACTGAAATGGGACAAAATGACTAAAATGAGGCATCAACAACAAAAATGAGGCACAAAATGAGGAAATATATGACAAGAATGAGAAGGAAAATGAGTCAAAAGCTACTTGAGTATGGCGAAAGCAACTAAACTGAAAAAAATGAGGCACAAAATGTCCAAAATGAGACAAAACCACCTAAATGAGATAAAACAAACGACTAAAATGAGGCATAAACTGAGTTATAAACTGTCCAAATGAGGCATAAAATCTCCAAAATGAGGAACAAATGACGCAAATGAGAAAGAAACCAAAGAAGAAAATGGCCAAAACAAGTCAAAACTACCTAAATGAGATTTAAAAAAACAACAAAACTGAGAAAGAAATGGCTAAAATGAGGCATAAACAACAAAAATGAGGCACAAAATGTCCAAAATAAAGAAACAAATGGCCAAAACAAGTCAAAAATATCTCAAAATGACTAAAATGCAGCATCAACAACTAAAATGAGGCACAAAATGTCCAATATGAGAAAGAAATGACAGGAATGAGAAAGAAAATAAAGGAAGAAATGGCCAAAACGAGTCAAAACCACCTAAATGAGAGAAAAACGACAGCTGAGAAGCGACAGAAGGTGGACAGGATGGTGTAAAAACGACGAAAATAAAACCAAAAATTGCCAAAATGAGGCAAAAATGAGGAAGATGTGTCCGTTGACTTTGTGTTGAAGCCAAACATGCAGACAGTGAAGATGCTCGCTGAATTAAAACTGGTGTTTGTGGTTAAATCCAATCAGAAATCAAAGAGATGCTCTGGCAGAAATCAAATCGGTGCCTCTCCAGATATTTAATTTCTTCATTCTGTTGATAGAAAATCAGCTGCGTCTGTTTGTCTGTAAACATACCGGAGATTCAATCGATGATAATATTCATAACTTGTGGTAAAGCCTCAAAGTTTGGCTGAACTTGAGTGAACCTCTGTGTTTAAATGGAGCTAATGAGAGACGAGGAGTTCGGTTTTATTTGCGACGACGGGGGCTTTTGTCAGCCGACGATGTGAAATCAGTCGCAGCTTCTCTCAGTTTTCATCCCGCCAGAAGCCCGAAGGCAGCTCGTTAGAAACAGATTCCAAAATCTACAACACGCTGATCCCCCGCCGGAGAAGTCATTGCGATTCATCGAGGCCTGAAATTAATTTCATATGTCTTTACAAGAGAATCCAGCGGGGCAGAGAGACGGAGAGTGGATATGCATGGACAGGCGTACACATTCATAATAACGCTGGTCGTACTGAAACAATATCATCTGGGAAGAGCAGGAAATACACTGAAAACAGCTCAGAGAGGTCGAAAGCAGCCCCAGTCCTGCAGGAGCTCGTTTATTTTAGCACCTGATGCCAGTTTAGCTTCAGTCAGCATCAACAGTTGCCATGGTTACAGGTGTTGCTAATGAAACGGGCTGCAGTGATCCGACACACGTCACTAAACCAGCATGTCGCATTCAAACTATGAACAGCTCGATGCCTCTCCAAGCCGATCGCCTGTCAGCTTAGCATTAGCTCGACTCTCAATGAGAATCCTTCATGTAAATTAGCAAAATGAGACAAGAAAAATCAAAATGAGACGTGAAATGACAAAAAATGGGACAAAAACGACCAAAATAAGACTCAAAATGTGACAAAAACCACCAAAGTCGGTACAAAGTGAGGCAACGACAGCCAAAATGAGACACACAGCGACCAAAATGACCCAAATGAGACATTAAACGACCAGAGTCTGACGAAAAAGATGAAAATATTCCACAAAATGAGACACGAACAACAAAAATGAGAGATGAAATTACTAAAATGAGACACTACGTGAGACAAAATCATTAAAAATAGATGAAGACAATCAAAGTGAGGAACAAAATGACCACAGTGAAACACAAATGACCAAAATTAGTCAAAAAAAAAACTAAAATGAGACAAAAATAACCAAAATGAAACAATAAAAGACAGAAATGAGCCACAAAATGGGACAAGAACTAGAAAATGGCCAGAGTGAGGCACAAAATGAGACGTAAGCTATCAAAATTTACACAAAATTACAACATAAAAACTACCAATCGACTCACATTTACCAAAATGAGGAAAAACGGGCAAAATGAGGGGGGGAAATGACAAAAATGAGAACTAAAAAGATGAAAAAAGTAGCAAAAAATGACTAAAATGAGACATAAAGTCAAAGTCTTTTTATTGAAAAAAAAAAAGACTTTGACTTTGACTTTGACTTTATGTCTCATTTTAGTCATTTTATGTCTCATTTTAGTCATTTTAGTCTCATTTTGATCATTTTATGTATCATTTTTGGTCATTTTATGTCTCATTTTAGTTATTTTTTGCTACTTTGTTCGTCTTTTTAGTTCTCATTTTTGTCATTTCCCCCCCTCATTTTGCCCGTTAAATGATCAAAATGAGACATAAAATGAAACAACTAAAATGAGACATAAAATGACTAAATTCAGACATAAAACAACTGAAATGAGACATAAAATGATCAAAATGAGACATAAAATGACCAAAATGAGACATAAAATGACTAAATTGAGACATGAAATGACCAAAATGGGACATAAAATGACCAAAATGAGAAATAAAACAACTAAAATGACCAGAATGAGATGAAAATGATCAAAATGAGACATAAAATGACTAAAATGAGACTCAAAATGTGACAAAAACCACCAAAGTCGGCACAAAGTGAGGCAACGACAGCCAAAATGAGACACACAGCGACCAAAATGACCCAAATGAGACATTAAATGACCAAAGTTTGACGAAAAAGACGAAAATATTCCACAAAATGAGACATGAACAACAATCAAAGTGAGGAACAAAATGACCACAGTGAAACACAAATGACCAAAATTAGTCAAAAAAAAAAAACCTAAAATGAGACAAAAAATAACCAAAATGAGACAATAAAAGACAGAAATGAGCCACAAAATGGGACAAAAACTACCAAAGTCAACAAAAAAATTACCAAACTGAGGCAAAAACAACCAAAATGAGACAAAGGTCGACCAAAATTAGAATAAAAAACAAAAAGGAGAAAGTAAATGACCTCAGTAAAACCAAAACTAATAAAATGAGACAATAAGAACTGATCTAAATGACACAAAAAATGTTCAAAATGAGACACATCGACTTTCAATTACCGAAATGAGGAAACACAGGTAAAATGAGGGGCGAAATGACAAAAATGAAAAAAACTGACAAAAATGAGACATAAAATGACGAAAAAAGGGGCAAAAAATGACCAAAATGATACATAAAACAACTAAAATGAGACATAAAATGACTAAAATGAGAAATAAAACAACTAAAATGACACATAAACTGACCAAATGAGACATAAAATGACTAAAATGACCTAAATGAGACATAAAAATGATCAAAATGAGACATAAAATGACTGAAATGAGAAATAAAACAACTAAAATGAGACATAAAATGACTAAAATGGAACTTAAGATAAATAAAATGAGACATAAAATGACTAAAATGAGAAATAAAATAACTAAAATGAGAAATATAATGACTAAAATGACCAAAATGAGAAATAAAATTACCAAAATGAGACATAAAATGACTAAAATGACCTAAATGGGACATAAAAATGATCAAAATGAGACATAAAATGACTGAAATGAGAAATAAAACAACTAAAATGAGACATAAAATGACTAAAATGGAACTTCAGATAAATAAAATGAGACTTAAAATGACTAAAATGAGAAATAAAATTACCAAAATGAGACATAAAATGACTAAAATGACCTAAATGGGACATAAAAATGATCAAAATGAGACATAAAATGACTGAAATGAGAAATAAAATAACTAAAATGAGAAATAAAATGACTAAAATGACTAAAATGAGCTATAAAACATCTGAAATGAGACATAAAATGACTAAAATGAGACATAAAATGACCAAAATGAGAAATAAAATTACCAAAATGAGACATAAAATGACTAAAATGACCAAAACGAGACATAAAATTACCAAAATGAGACATAAAATGACTAAAATGACCTAAATGGGACATAAAAATGATCAAAATGAGACATAAAATGACTGAAATGAGAAATAAAACAACTAAAATGAGACATAAAATGACTAAAATGGAACTTCAGATAAATAAAATGAGACTTAAAATGACTAAAATGAGAAATAAAATTACCAAAATGAGACATAAAATGACTAAAATGACCTAAATGGGACATAAAAATGATCAAAATGAGACATAAAATGACTGAAATGAGAAATAAAATAACTAAAATGAGAAATAAAATGACTAAAATGACTAAAATGAGCTATAAAACATCTGAAATGAGACATAAAATGACTAAAATGAGACATAAAATGACCAAAATGAGAAATAAAATTACCAAAATGAGACATAAAATGACTAAAATGAGACATAAAAATGACTAAAATGACCAAAATGAGAAATAAAACAACTAAAATGAGACATAAAATGACTAAAATGACCAAAATGAGAAATAAACAACTAAAATGAGACATGAAATGACTAAAATGATCAAAGTGAGATAAAAAATGACTCTAATGAGCCGTCAAACAACTGTAATGAGACGTAAAATGACCAAAATGAGAAATAAAACAACTAAAATGTGACATAAAATAACTAAAATGACCAAAATGAGACATAAAATGACTAAAATGAGACATAAAATGACTACAATGATCAAAATGAGATTAAAAAAAATGACTTAAATGAGCCATCAAACAACTGTAATGACACGTAAAATGTCCAAAATGAGACAAAATGACCAAAATGAGAATTAAAAAACTGAAGGGATAAAATAAAAGGCCTTAATGAAACCCAATTACCAAAATGAGAAAATGAGAAATCATCCACATGAGACAAGAAACGTTCCAAATGAGCCACAAAGCCACCAAAGTGAGACAAACACAACTGAAGTGAGATTTAAAACAGTTTGTGTACGTTGCCATAGCAGTAAATAGTAAAGTACAGCAGTAAACTCCCTGCAGTGACTTCCTGATCCGGCGCTTCTGGTCCTGATCCTGATTTATTCCAGATTATGAGTCGATACCTGTTGCAGCCGTGTTTAGCTGCTTCATTAACTTCTCGCTTTACATGACTCCGGTTCTGTTTGGCTTCGGGCTGAATCGCTGCAGAAAGTTGGTTTTTAATGGAAACACGGACCTCTGGGGCTCGGCGTGACGAATCCTCCACATAAAAGTGTCAGAGCTGCTTGTTGTGAGTCGCTGCAGCGTTTCGCTCTGAGCGCTAATCAATCGTCTGATTTACTGAGTGCATTAAAGAAAGTCGGACTGCAGCAGCTGTTGGCTCCTGACTCCACCTTCCTCTGGTTAACAAACATCTCAGGACGCTAATATACAACATAAACATGCAACCTTAACTTACCTGCATGAAAACAGAGGGCAACATAAGTTAAATATATTTTATTGTAAGTATTTAAATACTTCTAAATGTCCACATGAAGCACTCAGCTGTAATAAAAATAAACATGTGGTTGGAAGAACTTTGAAAGGATTCAGCTGTTTGTAGAGATTTATTATGAGCCCTTATACACTGTAAAAAGTTAACCATTTAAATAAATGCACGACTCCATCAGCTCAGCTTTTAGTAAATGTCAGCTGCTACCCGCATGTTTGCAGTTCGTAGCAGCTCCTTCTCTGATTACTGTAGGAAAGTACCAGACTGAAAGGAAAGATGACCAAAATGAGGAATGAAATGACTAAAATGGGACAAAAAAACCATTAAAGTTGACTCACGATTACCAAAATGAGGAAAAATGACCAAAATGAGAAATAAAAAAACTGAAATGAGACATAACATGACTAAAATGAGACATAAAATGACCAAAATTAGATATAAAATTACTGAAATGTGGCACAAAATGACCAAAATGAGACATAAAATGACTAAAATGAAAAATAAAATGACTAAAATGAGACATTATATGACTAAAATGAGACATAAACTAACATAAGACATAAAACAACTAAAATGAGACGTAAAATGACCAAAATGAGGAATAAAATGACCAAAATGAGAAATTAAATTATTAAAATGAGAAATAATATGATTAAATGAGAAATATTATGACTAAAATGAGACATTATATGACTAAAATGAGAAATAAAATGACTAAAATGAGACATTCTATGACTAAAATGAGAAATAAAATGACTAAAATGAGAAATAAAATTACCAAAATGAGAAATACTATAAATAAGGTGAGAAATAAAATGACTAAAATGAGACATTCTATGACTAAAATGAGAAATAAAATGACTAAAATGAGAAATAAATTGACCAAAATGAGACATTTTATGACTAAAATGAGAAATAAAATGACTAAAATGAGAAATAAAATGACTAAAATGAGAAATAAAATGACCAAAATGAAACATAATATGACTAAAATGAGAAATAAAATGACCAAAATGAGAAATAAAATAAAATATAAAATAATAAAAATGCATATGTTTGTCGTAGTTTTGCGTCTCCCTGTATGTTTTGGGTTTCTCTGTGGTCGTTTTGTGTCTTTGGTGTAGTTTTGTGTCTCTTTGTTATGGTTCTGCTTTTCTTTCTTGTACCACTGTGTCTCTCTGTTTCTCATTTTGCATCTTGTTTCTCTATCTTGTGGTTTTTATGTGTCTTTGTGGTTTTATTTGTCTCTTTGGTCATTTTAGTCGTTTAACTGATCACAACTCTGTGGCTTATAAGCTGCTAATAATTCTGAAAGCTGCATTTATGCGACGCAGACTTCAGCTTGGGTCAATGAACGACTCGATTTCACGGAAACAGGCTTCTTCGAGATGAGAAAGACGAAGCATCAGTAGAAGGAAGCAGGAAGTCAGATGATGATGAGTGTTATCGTCAGAATAAGAGGAACTGGGAGGAGGATGTTTCAAGAGCAGCTTGTCCCCGTTTTTATCCACCGTCTGGACGTCAGCCACAGATTGATGTATTCAGATTACAGTTTAGCCTGACAAAGGGATGTCATAGTGTGCATGTATGTATAATATAATATAATATAATGGCACTGACGATAATAATAATAATAATAATAATAATAATAATGCTCTGTGGGCTCATGACAGGCTGAAGCTGTGCTCGGGGCCGTTTGTGTAATTCACTCAAACACAGGATTATTATCATTAACCTGATTGCATCAAACTGCAAACATGCTGCGGGACTGTTCTCTGACCTGGTGCACGCCTCCGAACATTTCACTAACCAGAAACGAGCCTGCATTTGCTTCACTGACGTACAGTATCGGCTCTGACTGTATTAAAACTGTAATTATTTTCATTTTTATCGATTAACACAGTGAACCTGGGAAAGGTCGCAGTAATCCATCAGGGTGGAGCTGAGAAGCTGCAACTAACAGTTATTTTTCATTTTCACTGCATCTACCAGTTGCTTTTTGTATTAACTGGTTATTGTTCATGTATAAAATGTCAGAAAATATTGATCATTACTCCCTGAACTCTAAATAAAACATATTCAGATGTCTTGTTTTCTCTGAGAACAGTAAATAACCCACAAGATGTTGAGTTTAACGTCATAAAACTGGAGAATATTCACAGTTATTAGCATTTTGTGCAGGGTGGGGCGATATATCTGGAAAGAATATCACAATAAAATGCTTTATGTCGGCTGATATAATCGATAATTATTGATAACTTTTGAAAGACTTGTACCTTCATATGATCTCATCAATTTCCAGTGTTACATTCATAAAGGCCAATTCATGCTTTCATGCTGCCACCACCATGCTTTACATCATGATGCTGCCACCACCATGCTTTACATCATGATGCTGCCACCGCCGTGCTTCACATCATGATGCTGCCACCACCATGCTTTACATCATGATGCTGCCACCGCCGTGCTTCACATCATGATGCTGCCACCGCCGTGCTTCACATCATGATGCTGCCACCACCATGCTTCACATCATGATGCTGCCACCGCCGTGCTT
>JAMOIN010001383.1:0-16590 GCA_024666655.1 Dascyllus trimaculatus
AGGAGTGGTTAGGGTTAGGATTAGGATGAGGGTTAGGGTTAGGTAGGGAAGACTGTTATGTATAAATTTTGGTTTTAAAAGATATTTATTAAAATCCTGTGTGTCCTCATTTACCTGAGCCAGACCAGAATGTACTAAAAGATCCTTTAGGTTTTTATTTCGCCTAAAGGCCGATATTATTTTGAAATTTTTAAGACCCTCATTAGTTTCCTGTGCCTGCTTAAAATGCAACTTTACCTGGGAGCCGAGCCCTGCCAGGTCATGTGAATACGTCACCACCAGCGGCACGATGCCCCGCCCACTCCCTGCGTCTCGGCCACAGCCCTCCCCCAACGTGAACAGCTGTTTGACCTCCGCCTTGATGGAGCGGAGAAAGCGTCAGGAATACCCGCGGGGCCTTAAAGAGCTGAAGAGGGTGGCTGTGGCCTGTTCTATGTCCTCTGGGAAGGTACAGGTCCTATTAAATCGTATGAGTTGTGATTTTATTAGTCCTTTGAAGGTGTGTTTGGGGTGGAAACTGGATTTATGTAATAATTCATGTGTGTGTGTGTTCTTGGAAAAAACTCGGGTCGCTAATGACTTGATTGCTACATCCTGTGGGATGAAGAAAACCTGTGTGTCCAAAAATTCTATTTCTGCTAATTGTATGTTATGTGTAATGGTTATTGCCGGGTGATGTGTGTTCAAAACTGTCAAAAATTGATCAAATTCAGAGGTGGAGTGTTGCCAGATGCCGAATATGTCGTCAAGATAACAGTAGTAGATGACTGGTAATAAAGTGCATTTGGTGAACGCTGTCTCTTCCCAGAGGCGCATGTACAGGTTAGCGTAGGCGGGTGCAAATTTTTTACCCATGGCCATGCCGTGGACCTGCAAGAAACATTTATTGTTAAATTCAAAGTCATTCCTGGCTCAGCTCAGCTCCAGGAGCTCCAGGAGGTCGTTGTCTGGACGCTGTGGATCCGGGTACCTGTTAAAGATCTCCCTCACCGCTCGCAGGCCCAGAGCCGTGTCAATGTTTGTATATAGGGAATTGATATCTATTGTGAAGAGGAATGCGTTAAGAGGTAAGTGTAATCCTTTAAGTTTATTGATGAAATCGTATGTGTCCTTAATGTCACTGTCATGTTTTTGTGATAATGGGTTTCGAAAGTGATCGATGTACTCTGCTATTCGGCACGACTCTGAGCCGCAGTCGCTGACTATGGGACGGCTGCATGGAACTTTGTGAGGGACCGTCCATTTTTCTGGAGGTTTGTGAATTTTGGGCAGTAAATAGAACCGTCTCGTTCTGGGTTGGTCCGGGCCACTTAAATACTGTACACTCAAAAAAATCAACAAGGGCAGTTGTTTGATTAATAAAGGAGAAACATGTTTAAATTAAACGAATTAGTCATGTTTATTAAATGATTTGTTCTAGTTGGTTGGCCATGGTTCTGAGAAAATTCAAACCAATTAAATTGACACGTCAGTCCAATGAGAATGACATTCATCAAAACAACATGACTCTAGTGGTCAGCTATTGCGCATGCTCCCTGCCCCAAGGTCTCCTAGGAAATAACTGACGAATCGTCGCCATCAAGTCCCTTGCTCGCTCATTTGTCACCCTCACTCTTACAGGTAAGTAACTTATATATTTATGCATGAATTTAACCAGTACAAAAGAGCAAGTGTTTATTAGACGTTTGTGGGGCATTTCCAAGTCGGATAGTTTTTGTTAGCGTCGTGATTTTGTCACTCGGTTTTCACAGTTGATGCTAGCTAGCTTATCTTTGCTTCGGCTAATTGCACATTTATAACAATGGTACATTAAGCAATAAAATTCTGGTATTTGTTCAATTTAAAGATATTTTGTGTTAAATCACGATAAATAAATGTTAAACCGTCAACACAGTCGTCAGCATGACAGAAACTAGTGTGTGGCGGTGTGGAGGCGGATTGGCGCCAGAGTGTAGTCGTAGCTGCGGTGTATTTAGGCCAGGGTGTCCAATCCTGGTCCTTGAGGGCCACTGTCCTGCATGTTATAGATTACTGAAATGCCCCCATACAAAATTCTCTGCCTCAAGGCTTCGTTTAATCCACTATATACCATACATGCACTATACAGCGCGGATGTCCACGGACTCGGCACCTGCGCCGCTGCGCTCTGAAACCCATTAATTTCAACTGCTTGCGCTGCGCAACAACGGCACGTCTCTGCCCCAAGCAAAGCGCAGCGCGCAGGTCGGAGAGACCGCAGACTGGCCGCGGTTAAAGTTCACATTTGTAGAACTTTGACCCCTCCGCGCTGTGACGTAGGAACGCCGCATCTCGCCCAAACGGAGGGCAATGTGGAGGAAAAGCTGGTTCTGTGTGTCCGCATTCCCCGAAATGTATAACACAACTTTGTGGTTGTATTAAGACTCAGGGAGAAATGTTGTTGTAGCTGCACCCCTAAGAAATAAAACTCCCATTGTATTTGCTGAACATTTTAAAACAATTTTTCTTTTTGTTTCTTTCAAACATTGACACTTCTTATAAACGAAAACAATATTACAAGCTAAATTTTAGAGTTGTAGAGCCTATTGAGTATTTCTTGGCAGTTGAAAAGAAAAGATCTTTTCAGTACATCCAATTATTGCAATCACTGCAGGAAATATTCAGTTGCAAAAAAATACTGGATAAAGTGATTGAAGAACAAATAGCTCAAGGAAATAGGGATTTGAATGGTGATCAGCAGTTTTACAGGTCATCTCGAGATGGTAAGCATTATAAAACTAATAGCTTTCTAGCTGTTGAGGAGGTGAGAATTTGCATCAAACTTTATATTGACGAGTTTGAGGTTTGTAATCCTCTTGGGACCTCACGAAAAAAGCATAGGCTTTGTGGAGTGTATTGGGCCTTAGGCAACTTGCCTCCTGGTTTTCATTCTGCTCTCTCATCAATTTATTTGGCTGTTCTTTGTAAAAGTGAGGATTTAAAGACATTTGGGTTTGAAGAAGTCTTGGATCCGCTTTTGAAAGATTTAGTAATTTTGGAACAACATGGTGTGTTCATCAGTCAGTTGAATAAGTGCAACAAAGGCACTGTGAGTTGTGTAATAGCTGACAACCTGGGAGCCCATGGCCCGGCAGGTTTTGTAGAGAGTTTTTCTGGTGACTACATCTGTAGATTCTGTACAGCTAAGAAGTCAGAAATACAGTCATTGACTGCTGCTCATTTTGAATTAAGAACCAGGGAACTTCATGAAGCACATTTAAAGTGTGCTCTAGAAATGGCAAGCTTGTGTTGTGGAGTTAACCGGGATTGTGCTTTGAGTAAACGTCTTGCCCATTTTCATGTCAGTTGAGGGTATCCCCCGGATATAGCCCATGATCTTTTTGAGGGAATAATACCTGTGGAGCTGGCTCATTGTTTTTCTCTCTTGATCTCAAAAAGGTATTTCACTTTAGAAAAACTTAACAAATTGATACTAAATTTTGAGTATAAGTGGGGAGATAAAACCAATAGGCCTCATGCAATACCACAGACATCCTCAGTGGAAAAAAAACATTGGTGGAAACGCACATGAGAATTGGTCTTTGCTTTGATTGCTTCCTCTGATTATTGGTCCGCTTGTTCCAGAGGATGAACCTATTTGGCATCTTGTTTTGGATGTTAAGGACATAGTAGAGCTTCTCGTTGCCACTTTACACTCGGATGAGTCAATTTCTTTTCTTGAGTGCAAAATCAGTGAACATCACTAGAGATACCAAGAGCTTTTTCCAAATAACCGCCTTCTCCCTAAACATCATTACTTAGAGCATTATGCTCTTCTGATTCGCTTGTTTGGCCCTCTTGTTCATACATGGACAATAAGATTCGAGGCAAAGCATAGTTTCTTTAAACAGATTGTTCGCCATACTAACTGTTTTAAAAACATACCTTCAACTCTTGCTGGAAAACATCGGCTAATGATTGCATCTGACCTGCAGTCCTCTGACCATAGGCCAGCTTTGGTTCTAACTAGTGGCTCGTCAGTACCAATTGATGTTTTGCAAAGTGACATAGCAGTTGCTATAAAGCAAAGATTACTAGAGGAGACGGATGTCTATCTAACAAAAAGTGTGTCATGCAGTGGTATGAACTACAGTAAAGGAATGATTGTTGTCCATGGGAAATCATTTGGTCTTCCAGATTTTGCTGAAATTCTGCAAATTTGTATTTAGCAAGATAGGGTATATTTTATTGTGAAAAAACTCTCAAGTTGGTATAGAGAACACTTCAGAGCTTTTGAACTTGACACATCACATTTGAGAGAGGTGTCTCTGATTGAGCATGGGGAACTACTTGATGACTACCCGTTAGCTGTCTATTCAGTGGGAGGCCTGCATGTGGCAACTCTGAAGAGACACAGAAACTTAACTGGAAAATGACAACAATGTTGTAAGTATTCTCCACCACATTACATGTAATACTTCTTAGTCATAAATTCACAAAATCATGCAAAATTCTTGATCTGTAATTATTTTTTCAAAGACTACAGGCTATTTTAAGTTGTGAGATTGTTGTCACTGCCTGTTGTAGATGATGGTCGACTTGACCCATGTCTGGAAAAGCAGTGTTCAGCAATGACACTTGTGATGTAGAAATCATCACTTGAGTGATGAGTACCTCATACAACCCTGCATCAAAAGACACTGAACTAAGTAAATTATAATATAATTTAAAAAATATAATTACATTTCTTTCATTATCATTCCTGTTCCTGTGAAATTTTTTGGGAGAACTTTAAATCTTTTGGTTTAAGAAGTATTGTATGTACTAAAAAAATCAGATCAGAGAGTGAATAGATAATGACAAACACAACTTTCTTTCTGCAAAAAAACTATGTAAGCTTTTGCTTTCATGTCTTGTCTTTTAATGTTGATGACCATTTTACATTGTCTTCATCTCTGAGTATTTCTTTACTTGGTAGTGGCAGAGAAATTGGAATTTTTGTGAAAAATAAAGGTTACATCAAAGTACACACAAAATAGGGGAGTACATGAAGATTTGATGTAGAGCAAAATAAGTTGGAATTAAATATAGAACACCTTTAATGATATTAAAGTATTAGATGTACTTTAAATGAGGCATTCACAGGCACACTCAAATTTGTGTGATTGTCTTATTTAAATTTTGAAGTATTCAACTTTTTTTTTTTCCCCCTCTTTTAAGGTCTTGACAATGACCCTGCCAGCAAGACTGAGGATCATCCTGGCTGAAGATGATGCCAGGAAGCTAATTTTGCCCACAGGGTGTCCAGATTCCATAGAAGAACTGTGCCAGGCGAAGACAAGTTTAGGATTGCAGAAAGATTTTCGACTTCAGTACCAAGATGCTGAATTTGGAAACAACTTTGTTAACCTGTCAGTGATCTCAGAAATACAGGACAAAGCAACTATAAAAGTGGTCTTCCTAAAAAATTCTACAGATGATGCAATATGTCAATCTCCAGCATATTCTGCAGTGCTGTGAACCAGCGCGAGGAACCCGCGAGTGACGACAAGTGCGGTGTGATTCTGCAGTGCTGTGAACCAGCGCGAGGAACCCGCGAGTGAAGACAAGGGCGGTGTGATTCTGCAGTGCTGTGAACCAGCGCGAGGAACCCGCGAGTGACGACAAGGGCGGTGTGATTCTGCAGTGCTGTGAACCAGCGCGAGGAACCCGCGAGTGACGACAAGGGCGGTGGGAACCAGCGCGAGGAACCCGCGAATGACGACCAGGGCCGTGTGATTCAGCACGAGGAACCCGCGAATGACGACCAAGGCCGTGTGATTCAGCACGAGGAACCCACGAGTGACGACCAAGGCCGTGTGATTCAGCACGAGGAACCCGCGAGTGACGACCAGGGCGGTGTGATTAAGCACGAGGAACCCGTGAGTGACGACCAGGGCGGTGTGATTCTTCAGTGCTGTGAACCAGCACGAGGAACCCGCGAGTGACGACAAGGGCGGTGTGAACCAGCGCGAGGAACCCGCGAGTGACGACAAGGGCGGTGTGAACCAGCAGTGCTGTGAACCAGCGTGAGGAACCCGCGAGTGACGACAAGGGTGGTGTGATTCTGCAGTGCTGTGAACCAGCGCGAGGAACCCGCGAGTGACGACAAGGGCAGTGTGATTCTGCAGTGCTGTGAACCAGCACGTGGAACCCTCGAGTGACGACAAGGGCGGTGTGAACCAGCACGAAGAACCCGCGAGTGACGACAAGGGCGGTGTGATTCTGCAAGAGGAACCCGCGAGTGACGACAAGGGCGGTGTGATTCTGCACGAGGAACCCGCGAGTGACGACAAGGGCGATGTGATACTGCACGAGGAAACCGCGAGTGACGACAAGGGCGGTGTTGTTCTGCAGTGCTGTGATCCAGCACGAGTAAACCGCGAGTGACGACCAGGGCGGTGTGGTTCTGCAGTGGTGTGATTCAGCACGAGGAACCCGCGAGTGACGACCAGGGCGGTGTGGTTCTGCAGTTCTGTGATTCAGCACGAGGAACCCGCGAGTGACGACCAGGGCGGTGTGGTTCTGCAGTTCTGTGATTCAGCACGAGGAACCCGCGAGTGACGACCAGGGCGATGTGATTAAGCACGAGAAACCCGCGAGTGACGACCAGGGCCCTGTGATTAAGCACGAGGAACCCGCGAGTGACGAACAGGGCGGTGTGATTCTGCAGTGCTGTGATTAGGCACGAGGAACCCACGAGTGACGACCAGGGCAGTGTGATTAAGCACGAGGAACCCGCGAGTGACGAACAGGGCGGTGTGATTCTGCAGTGCTGTGATTAGGCACGAGGAACCCACGAGTGACGACCAGGGCAGTGTGATTAAGCACGAGGAACCCGCGAGTGACGACCAGGGCGGTGTGATTAAGCACGAGGAACCCGCGAGCGACGACCAGGGCGGTGTGATTAAGCACGAGGAACCCGCGAGTGACGACCAGGGCGGTGTGATTCTGCAGTGCTGTGATTAAGCACGAGGAACCCGCGAGTGACGACCAGGGCGGTGTGATTCTGCAGTGCTGTGATTAAGCACGAGGAACCCGCGAGTGACGACCAGGGCGGTGTGATTAAGCACGAGGAACTCACGAGTGACGACAAGGGCGGTGTGAACCAGCAGTGCTGTGAACCAGCGCGAGGAACCCGCGAGTGACGAAAAGGGCGGTGTGAATGAGCACGAGGATCCCGTGAGTGACGACAAGGGCGGTGCGAATGAGCACGAGGATCCCGCGAGTGACGACAAGGGCGGTGCGAATGAGCACGAGGATCCCACGAGTGACGACAAGGGCGGTGCGAATGAGCAGTGCTGCGAATGAGCACGAGGATCCCACGAGTGACGACAAGGGCGGTGCGAATGAGCAGTGCTGCGAATGAGCACGAGGAACTCGCGAGTGACGACATGGGCAGTGTGATTCTGCAGTGCTGTGAACCAGCACGGGGAACCCTCGAGTGACGACAAGGGCGGTGTGAACCAGCACGAAGAACCCGCGAGTGACGACAAGGGCGGTGTGATTCTGCAAGAGGAACCCGCGAGTGACGACAAGGGCGGTGTGATTCTGCACGAGGAACCCGCGAGTGACGACAAGGGCGGTGTGATACTGCACGAGGAACCCGCGAGTGACGACAAGGGCGGTGTGATTCTGCACGAGGAACCCGCGAGTGACGACAAGGGCGGTGTGATTCAGCATGAGGAACCCGCGAGTGACGACAACGCGGTGTGATTCTGCAGTGCTGTGAACCAGCACGAGGAACCCGCGAGTGACGACAAGGGCGGTGTGATTCTGCACGAGGAACCCACGCGTGTCGACAAGGGCGATGTGATTCTGCACGAGGAACCCGCGAGTGATGACAAGGGCAGTGTGAACCAGCAGTGCTGTGATTAAGCACGAGGAACCCGCGAGTGACGACAAGGGCGGTGTGATTCTGCACGACGAGCCCGCGAGTGACGACAAGGGCGGTGTGATTCTGCACGAGGAACCCGCGAGTGACGACAAGGGCGATGTGGTTCTGCAGTGCTGTGATTCAGCACGAGGAACCCGCGAGTGACGACCAGGGCGGTGTGGTTCTGCGGTTCTGTGATTCAGCACGAGGAACCCGCGAGTGACGACCAGGGCGGTGTGGTTCTGCAGTTCTGTGATTCAGCACGAGGAACCCGCGAGAGACGACCAGGGCGATGTGATTAAGCACGAGAAACCCGTGAGTGACGACCAGGGCGGTGTGATTAAGCACGAGGAACCCGCGAGTGACGAACAGGGCGGTGTGATTCTGCAGTGCTGTGATTCAGCACGAGGAACCCGCGAGTGACGACCAGGGCGGTGTGGTTCTGCAGTTCTGTGATTCAGCACGAGGAACCCGCGAGAGACGACCAGGGCGATGTGATTAAGCACGAGAAACCCGCGAGTGACGACCAGGGCGGTGTGATTAAGCACGAGGAACCCGCGAGTGACGACAAGGGCGATGTGATTCTGCACGAGGAACCCGCGAGTGATGACAAGGGCAGTGTGAACCAGCAGTGCTGTGATTAAGCACGAGGAACCCGCGAGTGACGACAAGGGCGGTGTGATTCTGCACGACGAGCCCGCGAGTGACGACAAGGGCGGTGTGATTCTGCACGAGGAACCCGCGAGTGACGACAAGGGCGGTGTGGTTCTGCAGTGCTGTGATTCAGCACGAGGAACCCGCGAGTGACGACCAGGGCGGTGTGGTTCTGCAGTGCTGTGATTCAGCACGAGGAACCCGCGAGTGACGAACAGGGCGGTGTTGTTCTGCAGTGCTGTGATCCAGCACGAGTAACCCGCGAGTGACGACCAGGGCGGTGTGGTTCTGCAGTGGTGTGATTCAGCACGAGGAACCCGCGAGTGACGACCAGGGCGGTGTGGTTCTGCGGTTCTGTGATTCAGCACGAGGAACCCGCGAGTGACGACCAGGGCGGTGTGGTTCTGCAGTTCTGTGATTCAGCACGAGGAACCCGCGAGAGACGACCAGGGCGATGTGATTAAGCACGAGAAACCCGCGAGTGACGACCAGGGCGTGTGATTAAGCACGAGGAACCCGCGAGTGACGAACAGGGCGGTGTGATTCTGCAGTGCTGTGATTAGGCACGAGGAACCCACGAGTGACGACCAGGGCAGTGTGATTAAGCACGAGGAACCCGCGAGTGACGACCAGGGCGGTGTGATTAAGCACGAGGAACCCGCGAGCGACGACCAGGGCGGTGTGATTAAGCACGAGGAACCCGCGAGTGACAACCAGGGCGGTGTGATTCTGCAGTGCTGTGATTAAGCACGAGGAACCCGCGAGTGACGACCAGGGCGGTGTGATTCTGCAGTGCTGTGATTAAGCACGAGGAACCCGCGAGTGACGACCAGGGCGGTGTGATTAAGCACGAGGAACTCGCGAGTGACGACAAGGGCGTTGTGAACCAGCAGTGCTGTGAACCAGCGCGAGGAACCCGCGAGTGACGAAAAGGGCGGTGTGAATGAGCACGAGGATCCCGTGAGTGACGACAAGGGCGGTGCGAATGAGCACGAGGATCCCGCGAGTGACGACAAGGGCGGTGCGAATGAGCACGAGGATCCCACGAGTGACGACAAGGGCGGTGCGAATAAGCAGTGCTGCGAATGAGCACGAGGATCCCACGAGTGACGACAAGGGCGGTGCGAATGAGCACGAGGACCCCGCGAGTGACGTCAGGGGCGCTGCGAATGAGCATGAGGATCCCGCGAGTGACGACAAGGGCGGTGCGAATGAGCAGGAGGATCCCGCGAGTGACGACCAGGGCGGTGTGATTCAGCACGAGGAACCCGCGAGTGACGACCAGGGCGGTGTGATTAAGCACGAGGAACCCGCGAGTGACGACCAGGGCGGTGTGATTCTGCAGTGCTGTGATTAAGCACGAGGAACCCGCGAGTGACGACAAGGGCGGTGCCACTGAGCAGTGCTGCGAATGAGCACGAGGATCCCGCGAGTGACGAAAAGGACGGTGCAAATGAGCACGAGGATCCCGTGAGTGACGACAAGGGCGGTGCGAATGAGCACGAGGATCCCGCGAGTGACGACAAGGGCGGTGCGAATGAGCATGAGGATCCCGCGAGTCACGACAAGGTCGGTGCAAATGAGCAGTGCTGCGAATGAGCACCGCCCTTGCTCATTCGCAGCGCTGCTCATTCGCAGCGCTGCTCGCTCGCAGCACCCTTGCCGTCACTCGCGGGTTCTTGGTGCTCATTCGCAGCGCTGCTCATGAGCACCGCCCTCGTCGTCACACCCGGTTTTGTTTTTCCTTGATGAGCACCGCCCTCGTCGTCACTCGCGGTTTTGTTTTTCCTCGTGCTCATTTGCAGCGCTGCTCATGAGCACCGCCCTCGTTGTCACTCGCGGTTTTGTTTTTCCTCGATGAGCACCGCCCTCGTCGTCAGTCGCGGTTTTGTTTTGCTGCTCATGAGCACCGCCCTCGTCGTCACTCGCGGTTTTGTTTTTCCTCGTGCTCATTCGCAGCGCCGCTCATGAGCACCGCCGTCGTCGTCACTCGCGGTTTTGTTTTTCCTCTATGAGCACCACCGTCGTCGTCACTCGCGGTTTCGTTTTTCCTCTATGAACACCGCCGTCGTCGTCGTCACTCGCGGTTTTGTTTTTCCTCGTGCTCATTCGCAGCGCTGCGCATGAGCACCGCCCTTTTCGTCACTCGCGGTTTCGTTTTTCCTCTATGAGCACCGCCCTTGTCGTCACTCACGGTTTGTTTTCCCTCTATGAGCACCGCCCTTGTCGTCACTCGCGGTTTTGTTTTTCCTCGTGCTCATTCGCAGCGCTGCTCATGAGCACCGGCTTTGTTTTTCCTCGTGCTCATTCGCAGCGCCGCTCATGAGCACCGGCTTTGTTTTTCCTCGTGCTCATTCGCAGCGCCGCTCATGAGCACCGGCTTTGTTTTTCCTCGTGCTCATTCGCAGCGCCGCTCATGAGCACCGGCTTTGTTTTTCCTCGTGCTCATTCGCAGCGCCGCTCATGAGCACCGGCTTTGTTTTTCCTCGTGCTCATTCGCAGCGCCGCTCATGAGCACCGGCTTTGTTTTTCCTCGTGCTCATTCGCAGCGCCGCTCATGAGCACCGGCTTTGTTTTTCCTCGTGCTCATTCGCAGCGCCGCTCATGAGCACCGGCTTTGTTGTTCCTCGTGCTCATTCGCAGCGCCGCTCATGAGCACCGGCTTTGTTGTTCCTCGTGCTCATTCGCAGCGCCGCTCATGAGCACCGGTTTTGTTTTTCCTCGTGCTCATTCGCAGCGCCGCTCATGAGCACCGGCTTTGTTTTTCCTCGTGCTCATTTGCAGCGCCGCTCATGAGCACTGGCTTTGTTTTTCCACGTGCTCATTCGCAGCGCCGCTCATGAGCACCGCCCCTGTCGTCACCCGCGGCTTTGTTTTTCCTCTATGAGCACCGCCCCTGTCGTCACCCGCGGCTTTGTTTTTCCTCTATGAGCACCGCCCCTGTCGGCACCCGCGGCTTTGTTTTTCCTCTATGAGCACCGGCCCTGTCGGCACCCGCCGCGCTCATTCCCAGCGCTGCTTTTGTGCGGCTTCGTGCCCCTGGTACTCCTGTGCTGCTTCGTGCCCCTGGTACCCCAGAGCTGCTTCGTGCCCCTGGTACTTTTGTGCGGCTTCGTGCCCCTGGTACCCCAGAGCTGCTTCGTGCCCCTGGTACTTTTGTGCGGCTACGTGCCCCTGTACTCCTGTGCTGCTTCGTGCCCCTGGTACCCCAGAGCTGCTTCGTGCCCTTGTACTTTTGTGCGGCTTCGTGCCCCTGGTACTCCTGTGCTGCTTCGTGCCCCTGGTACCCCAGAGCTGCTTCGTGCCCCTGGTACTTTTGTGCGGCTTCGTGCCCCTGGTACCCCAGAGCTGCTCTGTGCCCCTGGTACTCCAGCAGCTCCGTGCCCCTGGTACCCAAGAGCTGCTCCTTGCCCCTGGTACCCCGGCATCGCTTCAGCCTGAGTGCCTCGGCTCCGCCTATAGTGCACTTTACCTGGGGGACATGCTGGCTGATGGGGCCCTGGTTCTCTGGTTCTCCAGAGTTCCTCCAGGCCCCCGCCTGCTGAATTTAACCCAGCTTTGTTGCACCAGGCTGGGGCAGATAGGTGAGCATGCGGCCCTGGTTCTCTGGTTCTCCATGGTTCCTCCATGGCCTCCGCCTGCTGGGTTTTACCTGCCTATGGTGCACCTTCTCTGGGGGACATGCTGGCTGATGGGGCCCTGGTTCTCTGGTTCTCCAGAGTTCCTCCAGGCCCCCGCCTGCTGAATTTAACCCAGCTTTGGTGCACCAAGCTGGGGCAGATAGGGGGGCATGCGGCCCTGGTTCTCTGGTTCTCCATGGTTCCTCCATGGCCTCCGCCTGCTGGGTTTTACCCGCCTATGGTGCACCTTCTCTGGGGGACATGCTGGCTGACGGGGCCCTGGTTCTCTGGTTCTCCAGAGTTCCTCCAGGCCCCCGCCTGCTGAATTTAACCCAGCCTTGGTGCACCAAGCTGGGGCAGATAGGTGAGCATGCAGCCCTGGTTCTCTGGTTCTCCATGGTTCCTCCATGGCCTCCGCCTGCTGGGTTTTACCCGCCTATGGTGCACCTTCTCTGGGGGACATGCTGGCTGACGGGGCCCTGGTTCTCTGGTTCTCCAGAGTTCCTCCAGGCCCCGCCTGCTGAATTTAACCCAGCCTTGGTGCACCAAGCTGGGGCAGATAGGTGAGCATGCGGCCCTGGTTCTCTGGTTCTCCATGGTTCCTCCATGGCCTCCGCCTGCTGGGTTTTACCCGCCTATGGTGCACCTTCTCTGGGGGACATGCTGGCTGATGAGGCCCTGGTTCTCTGGTTCTCCAGAGTCCCTCCAGGCCCCCGCCTGCTGAATTTAACCCAGCTTTGGTGCACCAAGCTGGGGCAGATAGGTGAGCACGCGGCCCTGGTTCTCTGGTTCTCCCATGGTTCCTCCATGGCCTCCGCCTGCTGGGTTTACCCGCCTACTTGGTGCACCTTCTCTGGGGACATGCTGGCTGATGGGGCCCTGGTTCTCTGGTTCTCCAGAGTTCCTCCAGGCCCCGCCTGCTGAATTTAACCCAGCCTTGGTGCACCAAGCTGGGGCAGATAGGTGAGCATGCGGCCCTGGTTCTCTGGTTCTCCATGGTTCCTCCATGGCCTCCGCCTGCTGGGTTTTACCCGCCTATGGTGCACCTTCTCTGGGGGACATGCTGGCTGACGGGGCCCTGGTTCTCTGGTTCTCCAGAGTTCCTCCAGGCCCCCGCCTGCTGAATTTAACCCAGCCTTGGTGCACCAAGCTGGGGCAGATAGGTGAGCATGCGGCCCTGGTTCTCTGGTTCTCCATGGTTCCTCCATGGCCTCCGCCTGCTGGGTTTTACCCGCCTATGGTGCACCTTCTCTGGGGACATGCTGGCTGACGGGGCCCTGGTTCTCTGGTTCTCCAGAGTTCCTCCAGGCCCCCGCCTGCTGAATTTAACCCAGCCTTGGTGCACCAAGCTGGGGCAGATAGGTGAGCATGCGGCCCTGGTTCTCTGGTTCTCCATGGTTCCTCCATGGCCTCCGCCTGCTGGGTTTTACCCGCCTATGGTGCACCTTCTCTGGGGGACATGCTGGCTGATGAGGCCCTGCTTCTCTGGTTCTCCAGAGTTCCTCCAGGCCCCCGCCTGCTGAATTTAACCCAGCTTTGGTGCACCAAGCTGGGGCAGATAGGTGAGCACGCGGCCCTGGTTCTCTGGTTCTCCATGGTCCCTCCATGGCCTCCGCCTGCTGGATTTTACCCGCCTATGGTGCACCTTCTCTGGGGGACATGCTGGCTGATGGGGCCCTGCTTCTCTGGTTCTCCAGAGTTCCTCCAGGCCCCCGCCCGCTGAATTTAACCCAGCTTTGGTGCACCAAGCTGGGGCAGATAGGTGAGCATGCGGCCCTGGTTCTCTGGTTCTCCATGGTTCCTCCATGGCCTCCGCCTGCTGGGTTTTACCCGCCTATGGTGCACCTTCTCTGGGGGACATGCTGGCTGATGGGGCCCTGCTTCTCTTGTTCTCCAGAGTTCCTCCAGGCCCCCGCCTGCTGAATTTAACCCAGCTTTGGTGCACCTTCACTGGGGCAGATACGCCAGCATGATGCCCTGGTTCTCTGGTTCTCCAGAGTTCCTCCAGGCCTCCACCTGCTGAATTTTACCCAGCTTTGGTGCACCAAGCTTGGGCAGATACACGAGCATTCTGCCCTGGTTCTCTGGTTCTCCATGGTTCATCCAGGCCTCCGCCTGCTGGATTTAACCCAGCTACAGTGCACCTTCACTGGGGGATATGCTGGCTGATTAATGCCCTGGTTCTCTGGTTCTCCAGAGTTCCTCCAGGCCTCCGCCTGCTGAATTTAACCCAGCTTTGGTGCACCTTCACTGGGGCAGATACACGAGCATGCTGCCCTGGTTCTCCGGTTCTCCATGGTTCATCCAGGCCTCCGCCTGCTGAATTTAACCCAGCTACAGTGCACCTTCACTGGGGGATATGCTGGCTGATTCATGCCCTGGTTCTCTGGTTCTCCAGAGTTCCTCCAGGCCTCCGCCTGCTGAATTTAACCCAGCTTTGGTGCACCTTCACTGGGGCAGATACACGAGCATGCTGCCCTGGTTCTCTGGTTCTCCATGGTTCATCCAGGCCTCCGCCTGCTGAATTTAACCCAGCTACAGTGCATCTTCACTGGGGGATATGCTGGCTGATTAATGCCCTGGTTCTCTGGTTCTCCAGAGTTCCTCCAGGCCTCCACCTGCTGAATTTAACCCAGCTTTGGTGCACCTTCACTGGGGCAGATACGCGAGCATGTTGCCCTGGTTCTCTGGTTCTCCAGAGTTCCTCCAGGCCCCCGCCTGCTGAATTTAACCCAGCTTTAGTGCACCATGCTTGGCAGATACACGAGCAAGCTGCCCTGGTTCTCTGGTTCTCCATGGTTCATCCAGGCCTCCGCCTGCTGAATTTAACCCAGCTACAGTGCACCTTCACTGGGGGATATGCTGGCTGATTCATGCCCTGGTTCTCTGGTTCTCCAGAGTTCCTCCAGGCCTCCACCTGCTGAACTTAACCCAGCTTTTGTGCACCTTCACTGGGGCAGAGACACGAGCATGATGCCCTGGTTCTCTGGTTCTCCAGAGTTCCTCCGGGCCTCCACCTGCTGAATTTAACCCAGCTTTAGTGCACCATGCTTGGCAGATACACGAGCATGCTGCCCTGGTTCTCTGGTTCTCCATGGTTCCTCCAGGCATCCGCCTGCTGAATTTAACCCAGCTATAGTGCACCTTCACTGGGGGATATGCTGGCTGATTAATGCCCTGGTTCTCTGGTTCTCCAGAGTTCCTCCAGGCCTCCACCTGCTGAATTTAACCCAGCTTTGGTGCACCTTCACTGGGGCAGATACACGAGCATGATGCCCTGGTTCTCTGGTTCTCCAGAGTTCCTCCAGGCCTCCACCTGCTGAAGCACACCGGGCTCCCCAGCCCAGCTCACGGGGCTCCCCAGCCCAGCACACAGGGCTCCCCAGCAGAGCCTGTTCACACGGAGCCCCCCCAGCACCACAGCCCGCCCGGCCCTCCAGCAGAGCCTGTTTTCACACGGAGCCCCCCAGCACCACAGCCCGCCCGGCCCTCCAGCAGAGCCCGTTCACCCACACTTAAGCACCCTCCCCGGAGTAAAAAACCCAGCCCAACCCTCCCAGGCGCCCGTGCCCCTGGTACCCCAGAGCTGCCTCGTGCCCCTGGTACTTTTGTGCGGCTTCGTGCCCCTGGTACTCCAGAGCTGCTTCGTGCCCCTGGTACTTTTGTGCGGCTTCGTGCCCCTGGTAGCCAGGAGCTTCTTCGTGCCCCTGGTACTCCACAGCTGCTCCGTGCCCCTGGTACTTTTGTGCGGCTTCGTGCCCCTGGTACTCCAGAGCTGCTTCGTGCCCCTGGTACTCCACAGCTGCTCCGTGCCCCTGGTACTTTTGTGCGGCTTCGTGCCCCTGGTACTCCACAGCTGCTCCGTGCCCCTGGTACTTTTGTGCGGCTTCGTGCCCCTGGTACTCCAGAGCTGCTTCGTGCCCCTGGTACTTTTGTGCGGCTTCGTGCCCCTGGTAACCAGGAGCTTCTTCGTGCCCCTGGTACTCCACAGCTGCTCCGTGCCCCTGGTACTCCAGAGCTGCTTCGTGCCCCTGGTACTCCACAGCTGCTCCGTGCCCCTGGTACTTTTGTGCGGCTTCGTGCCCCTGGTACTCCAGAGCTGCTTCGTGCCCCTGGTACTCCAGAGCTGCTTCGTGCCCCTGGTACTCCAGAGCTGCTCCGTGCCCCTGGTACTCTTGTGTGGCTTCGTGCCCCTGGTTCTCCTGTGCTGCCTCGTGCCCCTGGTAACCCACGGTGCAGCACTTTGAAAAATTTCCACTGTCCTCTCCGTGCCCCTGGTACTCTTGTGCAGCTTCGTGCCCCTGGTACCCTGGCATGTCCGTGCCCCTGCTCCGCTGCAGCCCAAGTGCCTCGGCTCCGCCGTGCCCCCTCCAGCCGTACAGAGGCAGAGGGTGACAGACAGAGAGAGAGAGAGAGAGAGAGAGACGAGGTGGCTCCCACCGC
>JAMOIN010000061.1:0-16584 GCA_024666655.1 Dascyllus trimaculatus
CCCTATTGTTCCTGCTCTGTTTGTTTCTTTGTTTGGCGGTTTATTAGGGCCCGAGCACGACAGTGCGTAGGACCCTATTGTTCCTGTAGTGTTTCTTTGGCGGTTGGGATGGCGGTTTATTAGGGCCCGAAGCACTACAGTGCGTAGGACCCTATTGTTCCTCTAGTGTTTCTTTGGCGGTTTGGCGGTTTATTTTTCTTACGCCACTTTGAACCTCAATTTGACCCCCTAAACATGCTCAAAAACTCACCAAATTTGGCACACACATCAGGACTGGTGAAAAATTTGATATTTTGGGGGAATTACACATATGAATGGCAAAATGACTCAATAGCGCCACCTAGAAAATTGGCCTTTACTGGAGTTAATACGGCTAGTTTCACGTAAACTCATGAAATTTGGTACACAGGTACAGTAGCCCGAGACAAAAACATTCCTGCTTTTAAAATTTCAAAAAAGGCTCAACAGCGCCCCCTAGAGCACGTAGTGTGCAGGCAATGGAATTTAACGAACTCCTCCTAGGATTTTTGTCCGATTTTCACCAAATTCGCTGTGTGGCATCTAGACCCATCCAGGATGAAAAGTTATTAAAATCTTGTGGCTGCGACACACGATGTGGGCGTGGCATGGCGGCCATTTTGAACAAAAAAGCTAAACAGCGCCAACTAGAGCACGTGGTGCGCAGGCATTGGAATTTAACGAACTCCTCCCAGGATTTTTATCCGATTTTCACCAAATTCGCTGTGTGGCATCTACACCCCTCCAGGATGAAAAGTTATTAAAATCTCGTGGATACGTCACACGGTGTGGGCGTGGCATGGCGGCCATTTTGAACAAAAAAGCGTAACCTCGCCCACTTCAACACGTGGTGCGCAGGCATTGGAATTTAACGAACTCCTCCCAGGATTTTTGTTCGATCTTCACCAAATTCGCTGTGTGGCATCTAAACCCCTCCAGGATGAAAAGTTATTAAAATCTTGTGGCTGCATCACACGGTGTGGGAGTGGCATGGCGGCCATTTTGAACAAAAAAGCTTAACATTGTACAATGGAACACGTTGTGCGCAGGCATTGGAATTTAACGAACTCCTCCCAGGATTTTTTTCCGATCTTCACCAAATTCACTGTGTGGCATCTAGACCCCTCCAGGATTAAAAGTTATTAAATTCTCGTGGATACGTCACATGGTGTGGGCGGGGCATGGCGGCCATTTTGAACAAAATCGCCATGTGGAACGAAATGGGTTTTGGAGGTGAAGGGATCCATGTAAAATCACCAAATCCACACAAATCCTCATTAATCTCAAGACCTAATATTAAATATACAATTCAGGAATGGACGTGGTCAAACGGCTCCACAGCGCCCCCTAGAAATATTCAAATAGTCATATAAAATCACTGCTTTATCCTACAAACAAAAAATTTGGTACATACATATAGTATCCCAAGACCAACAGATTTGCACAGTCGAAATTCCAATCGGCTCTACGGCGCCCCCTAGACAAGGTCGTGTGGAGAGGAGTGCGGTGAGGAGCGAGGGCCCGTCCGACGCTGCTTGCAGCTTTAATTAGGGCCCGAAGCACTATAGTGCGTAGGACCCTATTGTTCCTCTAGTGTTTGGCGGTTTGGCGGTTTGGCGGTTTCTTTTTCTTACGCCACTTTGAACCTCAATTTGACCCCCTAAACATGCTCAAAAACTCACCAAATTTGGCACACACATCAGGACTGGTGAAAAATTTGATATTTTGGGGGAATTACACATATGAATGGCAAAATGACTCAATAGCGCCACCTAGAAAATTGGGCTTTAGTGGAGTTAATACGGCTAGTTTCACGTAAACTCATGAAATTTGGTACACAGGTACAGTAGCCCGAGACAAAAATATTCCTGCTTTTAAAATTTCAAAAAAGGCTCAACAGCGCCCCCTAGAGCACGTAGTGTGCAGGCAATGGAATTTAACGAACTCCTCCTAGGATTTTTGTCTGATTTTCACCAAATTCGCTGTGTGGCATCTAGACCCATCCAGGATGAAAAGTTATTAAAATCTTGTGGCTGCGACACACGATGTGGGCGTGGCATGGCGGCCATTTTGAACAAAAAAGCTAAACAGCGCCAACTAGAACACGGGGTGCACAGGCATTGGAATTTAACAAACTCCTCCCAGGATTTTTATCCAATTTTCACCAAATTCGCTGTGTGGCATCTACACCCCTCCAGGATGAAAAGTTATTAAAATCTCGTGGATACGTCACACGGTGTGGGCGTGGCATGGCGGCCATTTTGAACAAAAAAGCTTAACCTCGCCCACTTCAACACGTGGTGCGCAGGCATTGGAATTTAACGAACTCCTCCCAGGATTTTTGTCCGATCTTCACCAAATTCGCTGTGTGGCATCTAAACCCCTCCAGGATGAAAAGTTATTAAAATCTTGTGGCTGCATCACACGGTGTGGGCGTGGCATGGCGGCCATTTTGAACAAAAAAGCTTAACATTGTACAATGGAACACGTTGTGCGCAGGCATTGGAATTTAACGAACTCCTCCCAGGATTTTTTTCCGATCTTCACCAAATTCACTGTGTGGCATCTAGACCTCCAGGATTAAAAGTTATTAAATCTAGACCCCTCCAGGATTAAAAGTTATTAAAATCTTGTAGCTGCGTTACACGGTGTGGGCGTGGCATGGCGGCCATTTTGAGCAAATTCGCCATGTTGAACGAAATGAGTTTTGGAGGTGAAGGGATCCATGTAAAATCACCAAATCCACACAAATCCTCATTAATCTAAAGACCTAATATTTAATATACAATTCAGGAATGGACGTGGTCAAACGGCTCCACAGCGCCCCCTAGAAATATTCAAATACTCATATAAAATCACTGCTTTATCCTACAAACATAAAATTTGGTACATACATATAGTATCCCAAGACCAACAGATTTGCACAGTCGAAATTCTAATCGGCTCTACGGCGCCCCCTAGACAAGGTCGTGTGGAGAGGAGTGCGGTGAGGAGCGAGGGCCCGTCCGACGCTGCTTGCAGCTTTAATTTTTCTTACCCCACTTTGAACCTCAATTTGACCCCCTAAACATGCTCAAAAACTCACCAAATTTGGCACACACATCAGAACTGGTGAAAAATTTGATATTTTGGGGGAATTACACATATGAATGGCAAAATGACTCAATAGCGCCACCTAGAAAATTGGGCTTTAGTGGAGTTAATACGGCTAGTTTCACGTAATCTCATGAAATTTGGTACACAGGTACAGTAGCCCGAGACAAAAACATTCCTGCTTTTAAAATTTCAAAAAAGGCTCAACAGCGCCCCCTAGAGCACGTAGTGTGCAGGCATTGGAATTTAACAAACTCCTCCTAGGATTTTTATCCGATCTTCACCAAATTCGCTGTGTGGCATCTAGACCCATCCAGGATGAAAAGTTATTAAAATCTTGTGGCTGCGTCACACGGTGTGGGCGTGGCATGGCGGCCATTTTGAACAAAATCGCCATGTGGAACGAAATTGGTTTTGGAGGTGAAGTGATACATGTAAAATCACCAAATCCACACAAAACCTCATTAATCTCAAGACCTAATATTTAATATACAATTCAGAAATGGCCGTGGTCAAACGGCTCCACAGCGCCCCCTACAAATATTCAAATACTCATATAAAATCATTGCTTTATTCTAAAAACATGAAATTTGGTACACACATATAGTATCCCAAGACCAACAGATTTGCACAGTCAAAATTCTAATCGGCTCTACGGCGCCCCCTAGACAAGGTTGTGTGGAGAGGAGCATGATCAGGAGCGAGGGCCCGTTCGACGCTGCTTGCAGCTTTAATTAGGGCCCGAGCCCGAAAAAGGCAAAGGGCAGCGATCAGTGTGAAACACTGAACGCTGCCTTTGCCTTGCAGGGCAAAGGCCCTATTGTTCCTGCTCAGTTTCTTTCTTTCTTTCTTTCTTTCTTTATTTCTTTCTTTCTTTCTTTCTTTATTTTTCTTACGCCAAATTAACCCTCAATTTGACCCCCTAAACATGCTCAAAAACTCACCAAACCCACGGTGTGGGTGTGGCATGGTGGCCATTTTCAGCAATTTTGCCACATGGAATGAAATGAGTTTTGGAGATGAAGGGATCCACCTAATATCACCAAATCCACACAAATCCTCATCAATCTCAAACGCTAAGGTTTAATATACAATTCATGAATGGGCGTGGTCAAACGGCTCCACAGCGCCCCCTGCAAATATTCAAATACTCATAAAAAGTCACTGCTGTATCCTACAAACATGAAATTTGGTACATACATATAGAATCCCGAGTCCAACAAATTTGCACAGTCGAAATTCCAATCGGCTCTATAGCGCCCCCTAGAAAAAGTCATGTGGAGACATTGGAATTTAACGAACTCCTCCCAGGATTTGTATCCAATCTTCACCAAATTCGCTGTGTGGCATATAGACCCTTACAGGATCAAAAGTTATTAAAATCTTGTGGCTGCATCACACGGTGTGGGCGTGGCATGGCGGCCATTTTGAACAAAAAAGCTTAACATTGTACAATGGAACACGTTGTGCGCAGGCAGGAATTTAACGAACTCCTCCCAGGATTTTTGTCCCATCTTCACCAAATTCACTGTGGCATCTAGACCCCTCTCAGGATGAAAAGTTATTAAATTCTCGTGGATACGTCACATGGTGTGGGCGTGGCATGGCGGCCATTTTGAACAAATCGCCATGTGGAACGAAATGGGTTTTGGAGGTGGAGGGATCCATGTAAAATCACCAAATCCACACAAATCCTCATTAATCTCAAGACCTAATATTTAATATACAATTCAGGAATGGACGTGGTCAAACGGCTCCACAGCGCCCCCTAGAAATATTCAAATAGTCATATAAAATCACTGCTTTATCCTACAAACATAAAATTTGGTACATACATATAGTATCCCAAGACCAACAGATTTGCACAGTCGAAATTCCAATCGGCTCTACGGCGCCCCCTAGACAAGGTCGTGTGGAGAGGAGTGCGGTGAGGAGCGAGGGCCCGTCTGACGCTGCTTGCAGCTTTAATTTTTCTTATGCCAAATTGAACCTCAATTTGACCCCCTAAACATGCTCAAAAACTCACCAAATTTGGCACACACATCAGGACTGGCGAAAAATTTGATATTTTGGGGGAATTACACATATGAATGGCAAAATGACTCAATAACGCCACCTTGAAAATTGGCCTTTAGTGGAGTTAATACGGCTAGTTTCACGTACAGCTATAAAATTTGGTACACAGGTACAGTAGCCCAAGACAAGAACATTCCTGCTTTTAAAATTTTGAAAAAGCTCCACGGCGCCCCCTAGAAAACATGGTGCGCAGGAATTGGAATTTAACGAACTCCTCCCAGGATTTTTATCCGTTCTTCACCAAATTCGCTGTGTGGCATCTAGACCCATCCAGGATGAAAAGTTATTAAAATCTTGTGGCTGCGTCACACGGTGTGGGCGTGGCATGGCGGCCATTTTGAGCAAATTCGCCATGTAGAACGAAATGAGTTTTGGAGGTGAAGGGATCCACGTAAAATCACCAAATCCACAAAAATGCTCATTAATCTCAAAACCTAACGTTAAATATACAATTCAGGAGTGGACGTGGTCAAACGGCTCCACAGCGCCCCCTACAAATATTCAAATACTCATATAAAATCACTGCTTTATCCTACAAACATGAAATTTGGTGCATACGTATAGTATCCCAAGACCAATAGATTTGCACGGTCAAAATTCCAATTGGCTCTACGGCGCCCCCTAGACAAGGTCGTGTGGAGAGCAGTGCGGTGAGGAGCGAGGGCCCGTCCGACGCTGCTTGCAGCTTTAATTAGGGCCCGAGCCCGAAAAGGCAAAGGGCAGCGATCAGTGTGTAACACTGAACGCTGCCCTTTGCCTTGCAGGCCAAAGGCCCTATTGTTCCTGCTCAGTTTCTTTCTTTCTTTCTTTCTTTATTAGGGTCCGAGCACCGAATGGTGCGAAGACCCTATTGGAATGCTAGAGATTATTATTATTATTATTATTATTTTACCGCCAAATGAATTGCTTTTTTGAGGGCCTAAACATGCACCGATTCGCGTCAAAATCTGCACACACATCAGGACCGGTGAAAAATTTGATATTTTATGGTGTCTGTGCATGTGTGTCCCAAAATGGCTCCATAGCGCCCCCTGCAAAATTTTAAAAAGTGGTATTAGACTAACTGGAAGGACATTTCATCTACAGCTACAAAATTTGGCCAGCATATTCAGCACATCAGGAAAGACAAAAAAGTCAATCATAGCCATGCTCTAAACCCAACAGGAAGTGACATATCTTGCGTTAACTGTGAAAAATCTGTGATGAACTCCTCCTAGGGGGTAAGTCTTAGAGACCTGAAATTTGGTCTGTACATACAGTAGACCTTCCTGATGAAAAGTTATAAAAGTCTTCTATGTCGGTCAAAGGGTGTGGCCATGGCAGCCCCCCGAAATACTGATCCTTCGCCATGCAACAGGAAGTGCTGGTCTAACTCTCTGAACATGCTCCAATCTGAATGAAACTTTACATGTAGGATCACAGACGTGAGCTGATGTCATCCATATGATAATATTCACTCACAGTCATAGCGCCACCTTGTGGCAACAGGAGTTTTGCTTTTTCAATACTTTTATGTACTGTTGTCAACCCGTTGTCCAGATTCACCTCAGACCTTCTGACATAAGCCTGAACACATTGATGATGAATCACAGAGATGTGAAGATTTTGGCATTTTATAAAACGCTGTTGCCGTGGCAACGCAAAGTTGATATGAAAAACAACTTGCCTTTGACAGCATAAGAATTATCAAAACATCACCAAAATTTGCACACACATCACCACCAGCGAAAGGAAGAAAACTGTATGCATCTCAGCACAGCACGTGCTATAGCGCCCCCTACAGCATTTTTAACAAACAGCCCCTGCAGTACGTTTAACCTATGTCCACAAAATTTGGGGGACATATAGAACACATCAGGACGCACAAAAAATCCTCTTGGAGCCATGCCCTAAACCCAACAGGAAGTCCGCCATGTTCAATTAATTGGACAAATTTTGACGAATGTTGTTCATTTTTGAGAACTATCTCCTCCTAGGGGATAACTCGCACAGACCTCAAATTTTACCAGTATATACACCAGGACATTATGATCAAAAGTTATAAAAAGATTCCTCCAATGTCAAAGGGTGTGTCTGTGGCGGCGTGGCGAACTTCGATGTCTCGCCATGACTACTAAAGTGTTTATATCTCAGCTGTACATGATCCGATCTGGCCCAAATTTCATGTGCTGGACAACAGTCCACTTCTGAACACATCCACATTTTAAAATTTAGTCATAGTCATAGCGTCACCTAGTGGTAAAAGGATTCTCTCTAACGAGGACATTTGTCCTTACCACTGCTCCATACTTTGTGATATCATCCTGAAATTTGTCCAGTATATACAACAGGCCTTAAAGATGAGAAGTTATCAAAATCTTCCACAAAAATCAAAGGATGTGCGCGTGGTGGCCCTCTGACCTTTATGTACTTTTACCATTGTACAGCAGCTCTGGATTAAATCCAGATAAATGGTGCAACGCTGACACCTACTGTTCAAATCGTATAAATGCAGATCTGTGTCATTGTAGAAAAATCCCTCTGTTTCAATACATTTTAATGTATTATTATTATTTGGTGGACCGTATTCAACTGAAATTTGGTGACATAAGCCTCAAGATGTTGATGATGATTCATGGAGAAAACTGTGGCGGCGTGGCGAACTTGATGTCTCGCCATGACTACTAAAGTGTTTATATCTCAGCTGTACATGATCCAATCTATCTCAAATTTTATATTCTGGACAAGAGTCCACTTCTGAACACATCCACATTTTAAAATTTAGTCATAGTCACAGCACCACCGATTGGTAACAGGAACTTAAAGACAGTATATTTGCAGGTATCATTGCTTCAAACTTTGCAATATAAGCAATATATATATAAAGCTGACGTGCAAAAGCTCATATCTCTCCCAAAACCTTTCACTCATGTTTTAAAACTAAATTTCTTTCTCATATAAATAGTCAGTGCCACCAAAAATGCACTGACTATTCTCAATTGCTTTGGCTCATTTCTTGAAACAGACCAGACGTTCTCAACCCTCTTGGTGCTTTTGCCAAAATAACATGGATGGTTCAGCACAACACCATGGTTCACCTGCAAAAGCTCATATCTCTCCCAAAACAGTTCACACGACTGGTCAAAACTAAATTCCATTCTCATATAAATAGTCAGTGCCTCCAAAATTCATTGTCCCTCTGGCATTGTGTGAGCACTCTTATAAATGTCTGTTCATATAATGGTTTGTGTCATTTGAAAACAAAATAGCATTTTGAGAAGTAATAACATCATTTTGAATGTAAAGTTTCAATTGAAGGAGAATTGAGGGCTTTTGCTCATTGTGTGTGTTTTCTGATTTGTATGCAGAGTTCTGAAATATGAGGCATGCTTTCAGAAAATGTGTGTAAACAATCGAGAAAACTGTATTGACACACATAAAGTAACTTTCATACATCAGAGTAAAAAGAAAATCTATACAGCATTACATACTTTAATATAAACACATAAACAAAAAACAAGCAACATTATATGGAGCCTACAGTGCTGTAAATAAAGCTGTCCTCACCGTCCCTCTCCTGGCCACCGTATGTTCATGACTAATCCTGACAACTGAACAGACTATTGTGCATGTGATGACTTATACAATGAAATGATGCTGACATGTTTTGGAGTGAACGACCATGAGACTGAGAAGTCAACAATCAGTTTAGATCAACAAGATCTATTCACTTGGAAATTGTGCTAAATGAAGGCTACCTGTACTGAATCATTTGCAAAGATGTACTGAGACATCGAGACATGAACTAAGATGTTTGCAATTTGATGAAATGAAGGACAAATTCCAGTCTGTTGTGAACAATTGCCAAGTAGTTTGGACGTTTGTCCATGTTGTTTTGAGAATGTAATTTTAGTTTCGAGAAATGAGCCAAACCTATGGAGAAAAACTGTACAAACAACGATATATAAAATATGTATTTCAACTAGTTTAATTATACATTCGTCAATATTCATATCATCACAGATTGTAGCTAGAAAAGCACCCAGAGAGCACAGACCTCCGCCAAGCAGCTCCAGTCCACCCCAACACAATCTCCCAACGACAAAGTATACTTAAAAAACAGTCAACATCTTTGTGCTATATATGTGCTATATATGTGCTCCGTCCTACCACAAGGTGGCACTGCAGGGCTTTCTAACACTCCCAATGTTAAAAATCTTTTAAAAAATTCCCAGATCCAGATAGTGATCTGGATTACTCCCAAAACTCAATCATTTGTTACTTGTCCCATTTCACAGGGGTTGAGGGGGGCAACTTCCACTTCATTTCATGTGCGGTCAATATGACCGCCTATGGCCGGAATAGGTACAAATGATTATGTCTTCTTTGTCTTTTTTTTAAATCATGAAAAAAAATTAGTTTTTAAACTAGTTTAAATATGTCCAAGGTACATGGTGGCGTGTCACTGCCATTTATAAATATAAATCTTGCATCCAACACTGAGCTATTAGAATGATTCACAGATTCATGTTTTTAATTTAAATGTGCATGGTTATTTGGCTGACATGTACTTGTGATATGTATAATAACAATAAATTATTATTACTATTGCTACTGCTTATGCCAGCAGTGTTCAATATTTTCAGGCCAACAACCCCCAAACTGATGGATAGATGGAGCAGGGATCTCCTACGATACACCTTATATAATATTGTTTAACCCCTTAACGCCTGAATTTATATACAAGTATATTAAAAAATTTGTTTTGTGTTTTTGCCTTTATGTAGGTGTCACATGAGGGTTGAGATTGTTAATTTCATTATAGCACAAAAAATAAATAGAAATTTGGGTATGTTGCAAATTTGCAACAACAGGCATAATGGTCAATAATAGCGACCCAATAATACAGTAATATAACAATAATAAAACAGATTTTTTAAATTGATAACAGAACAGAAAAAAATAGAACAGATAACATCTCACTCACAGATTTTTAAATTAATGACACAACAGATAATAGTCAATGAGAAATGAGTTTGACACCACTGATGTTCATGGTGGCCGAGAAAGTTTGTGATACAATCCTTGAAATTGGTCAGCTAAGTCTGAGCACCTTGAAATTTCTGCCACATCCCGACATGCACCACACCTGGACGTGCGCCATGTCCCGACACGCGTGGGTGTGCGAGGACCCGTTCAACGCTGCTTGCAGCTTTAATTATTAGGGTCCGAGCACCGAATGGTGCGAAGACCCTATTGGAATGCTAGAGATTATTATTATTATTATTATTATTATTTTACCGCCAAATGAATTGCTTTTTTGAGGGCCTAAACATGCACCGATTCGCGTCAAAATCTGCACACACATCAGGACCGGTGAAAAATTTGATATTTTATGGGGTCTGTGCATGTGTGTCCCAAAATGGCTCCATAGCGCCCCCTGCAAAATTTAAAAAAGTGGTATTAGACTAACTGGAAGGACATTTCATCTACAGCTACAAAATTTGGCCAGCATATTCAGCACATCAGGAAAGACAAAAAAGTCAATCATAGCCATGCTCTAAACCCAACAGGAAGTGACATATCTTGCGTTAACTGTGAAAAATCTGTGATGAACTCCTCCTAGGGGGTAAGTCTTAGAGACCTGAAATTTGGTCTGTACATACAACTGACCTTCCTGATGAAAAGTTATCAAAGTCTTCTATGTCGGTCAAAGGGTGTGGCCATGGCAGCCCCCCCGAATTACTGATCCTTCGCCATGCAACAGGAAGTGCAGGTCTAACTCTCTGAACATGCTCCAATCTGAATGAAACTTTACATGTAGGATCACAGACCTGAGCTGATGTCATCCATATGATAATATTCACTCACAGTCATAGCGCCACCTTGTGGCAACAGGATTTTTGCTTTTTTAATACTTTTATGTACTGTTGTCAACCCGTTGTCCAGATTCACCTCAGACCTTCTGACATAAGCCTGAACACATTGATGATGAATCACAGAGACAATGGTGACGTGTCATCGAAGGGCGTGTCTGTGGCACCGTGGCGAATTTTGATGTTTCGCCATGAAAATTCAAGGGTCTATATCTCAGCTGAACAAGAACCTATCTGCTCCAAACTTCACATTCAGAATGTCATGTACAGTCTGAAGACATCCACACTAAAAAATTTTGAAATAGTCATAGCGCCACCAACTGGCAACAGGATGTTTTGGAATTACATTTGCCCATCCCATTGCCCTAAACTTAGTCAAATAATTCTGAAAATTGGTGTGATGAGTCTTCACACCATGATCATGGCACAGTGTGAAGACTTTGCCATTTCATGAAATGCTGTTGCCGTGGCAACGCAAAGTTGATATGAAAACAACCTGCCTTTGACAGCATTAGAATTATCAAAACATCACCAAAATTTGCACACACATCACCACCAGCTGAAGGAAGAAAACTGTATGCATCTCAGCACAGCACGTGTTATAGCGCCCCCTACAGCATTTTTAACAAACAGCCCCTGCAGTACATTTAACCTACGTCCACAAAATTTGGGGGACATATAGAACACATCAGGACGCACAAAAAATCCTCTTGGAGCCACGCCCTAAACCCAACAGGAAGTCCGCCATTTTGAATTAATTGGACAAATTTGGACGAATGTTGTTCATTTTTGAGAACTATCTCCTCCTAGGGGATAAGTCATGCAGACCTCAAATTTGACCAGTATATACACCAGGACATTATGATCAAAAGTTATAAAAAGCTTCCTCCAATGTCAAAGGGCGTGGCCATAGCAACCCCCTGAAGTTTGATGCTTCGCCATGAAACATCAACTGCTGTGTAAATATCCTCTGCTTGCTCCAATCTGCCTCAAACTTTGCATGTTTAATCACACTCCTGCCCTGACCACATCCATGTGCCAAAATACATTCACAGCTTGTGGCATAGCGCCCCCTGCAGCATTTTAAAAAATGGCCCACTCATCAAATTTAACCTACGTCTACAAAATTTGGCATGCATATGTAACACATCAGTGTGAACAAAAAAGTCTCTTGGAGCCATTCTCTAAGCCCAACAGGAAGTCGGCCATTTTGATTTCAATGTGGGATTTTTGCTGTTTTTGCTCATTTTCAGAAATTAATTGCTCACAGACGATAACTCCAAAACATCTGAAATTGTGCCCATATATGGAACACATCTTCAGGTTGAAAATATGTGAAAATCATACGCCAAACCCAAAGGGCGTGGCCATGGCGGCCGACTGAACTTTGATGCTTCGCCAGAAAGGAGGAAGTCTTGTTAAATCCCCTGTATGTGCTGCTATCTGCCTCAAACTTTAAATGTGTGATCAGGTTACAGCCCTGATGATTTCCATAGACCAATATACAGTCACAGTGATAGCGCCACCTGTTGGATGTACAGTAAGTGCTGCATAAACAGTCTGTAATAATCCAATCTGGCAGAAATTTGACCTGTGTGTTCAGAATCCAGCCCTGGTTGCATTCATGGGCCTAAATGCGCTCCCGGTCGCAGCATCGCCTGACGGACGTGCTTGGGGTCGCCGACCAGCAAGGGGTGCGAGGACCCGTTCATCGCTGCTTGCAGCTTTAATTATTATTATTATTATTATTATTTTACCGCCAAATGAATTGCTTTTTTGAGGGCCTAAACATGCACCGATTCGCGTCAAAATCTGCACACACATCAGGACCGGTGAAAAATTTGATATTTTATGGGGTCTGTGCATGTGTGTCCCAAAATGGCTCCATAGCGCCCCCTGCAAAATTTAAAAAAGTGGTATTAGACTAACTGGAAGGACATTTCATCTACAGCTACAAAATTTGACAGGCATATTCAGCACATCAGGAAAGACAAAAAAGTCAATCATAGCCATGCTCTAAACCCAACAGGAAGTGACATATCTTGCGTTTACTGTGAAAAATCTGTGATGAACTCCTCCTAGGGGGTAAGTCTTAGAGACCTGAAATTTGGTCCGTACATATATCAGACCTTCCTGATGAAAAGTTATAAAAATCTTCTATGTCGGTCAAAGGGTGTGGCCATGGCAGCCCCCCCGATTTACTGATCCTTCGCCATGCAGCAGGAAGTGCAGGTCTAACTCTCTGAACATGCTCCAATCTGAATGAAACTTTACATGTAGGATCACAGACCTGAGCTGATGTCATCCATATGATAATATTCACTCACAGTCATAGCGCCACCTTGTGGCAACAGGATTTTTGCTTTTTTAATACTTTTATGTACTGTTGTCAACCCGTTGTCCAGATTCACCTCAGACCTGCTGACATAAGCCTGAACACATTGATGATGAATCACAAAGAAAATGGTGACGTTTCATTTAAGGGCGTGTCTGTGGCAGCGTGGCGAATTTTGATGTTTCGCCATGAAATTTCAAGGGCCTATATCTCAGCTGAACAAGAACCTATCTGCTCCAAACTTCATATCCAGAATGTCATGTACAGTCTGAAGACATCCACACTCAAAAATTTTGAAATAGTCATAGCGCCACCAACTGGCAACGGGACGTTTTGGAATTACATTTGCCCATCCCATTGGCCTAAACTTGGTCAAATAATTCTGAAAATTGATGTGATGAGTCTTCACACCATGATCATGGCACAGTGTGAAGATTTTGGCATTTTATAAAACGCTGTTGCCGTGGCAACGCAAAGTTGATATGAAAAACAACTTACCTTTGACAGCATTAGAATTATCAAAACATCACCAAAATTTGCACACACATCACCACCAGCTGAAGGAAGAAAACTGTATGCATCTCAGCACAACACGTGCTATAGCGCCCCCTACAGCATTTTTAACAAACAGCCCCTGCAGTACATTTAACCTACGTCCACAAAATTTGGGGGACATATAGAACACATCAGGACGCACAAAAAATCCTCTTGGAGCCACGCCCTAAACCCAACAGGAAGTCCGCCATTTTGAATTAATTGGACAAATTTGGACGAATGTTGTTCATTTTTCAGAACTATCTCCTCCTAGGGGATAACTCGCGCAGACCTCAAATTTGACCAGTATATACACCAGGACATTATGATCAAAAGTTATAAAAAGCTTCCTCCAATGTCAAAGGGCGTGGCCATAGCAACCCCCTGAAGTTTGATGCTTCGCCATGAAACATCAACTGCTGTGTAAATATCCTCTGCTTGCTCCAATCTGCCTCAAACTTTGCATGTTTAATCACACTCCTGCCCTGACCACATCCATGTGCCAAAATACATTCACAGCATGTGGCATAGCGCCCCCTGCAGCATTTTAAAAAATGGCCCACTCATCAAATTTAACCTACGTCTACAAAATTTGGCATGCATATGTAACACATCAGTGTCAACAAAAAAGTCTCTTGGAGCCATTCTCTAAGCCCAACAGGAAGTCGGCCATTTTGATTTCAATGTCGGATTTTTGCTGTTTTTGCTCATTTTCAGAAATTAATTGCTCACAGACGATAACTCCAAAACATCTGAAATTGTGCCAATATATGGAACACATCTTCAGGTTCAAAATAGGTGAAAATCATATGCCAAACCCAAAGGGCGTGGCCATGGCGGCCGACTGAACTTTGATGCTTCGCCAGAAAGGAGGAAGTCTTGTTAAATCCCCTGTATGTGCTGCTATCTGCCTCAAAACATTAAATGTGTGATCAGGTTACAGCCCTGATGATTTCCATACACCAATATGCAGTCACAGTGATAGCGCCACCTGTTGGATGGACAGTAAGTGCTGCATAAACAGTCTGTAATAATCCAATCTGGCAGAAATTTGACCTGTGTGTTCAGAATCCAGCCCTGGTTGCATCATGGGCCTAAATGCGCTCCCGGTCGCAGCATCGCTTGACGGATGTGCTTGGGGTCGCCGACCAGCAAGGGGTGCGAGGACCCGTTCATCGCTGCTTGCAGCTTTAATTAGGGCCCGAAGCACTACAGTGCGTAGGACCCTATTGTTCCTCTAGTGTTTGGCGGTTTGGCGGTTTGTTTGGCGGTTTGTTTGGCGGTTTAGCGGTTTGGCGGTTTCTTTTTCTTACGCCACTTTGAACCTCAATTTGACCCCCTAAACATGCTCAAAAACTCACCAAATTTGGCACACACATCAAGACTGGTGAAAAATTTGATATTTTGGGGGAATTACACATATGAATGGCAAAATGACTCAATAGCGCCACCTAGAAAATTGTGGTTTAGTGGAGTTAATACGGCTAGTTTCACGTACAGCTATAAAATTTAGTACACAGGTACAGTAGCCCGAGACAAAAACATTCCTGCTTTTGAAATTTCAAAAAGCTCCACGGCGCCCCCTAGAAAATGTGGTGCACAGGGATTGGAATTTAACGTACTCCTCCTAGGATTTTTATCCGGTCTTCACCAAATTCACTGTGTGGCATCTGGACCCATCCAGGATGAAAAGTTATTAAAATCTTGTGGCTGCGATACACGATGTGGGCGTGGCATGGCGGCCATTTTGAACAAAAAAGCTAAACAGCGCCAACTAGAACACGTGGTGCACAGGCATTGGAATTTAACAAACTCCTCCCAGGATTTTTATCCAATTTTCACCAAATTCGCTGTGTGGCATCTACACCCCTCCAGGATGAAAAGTTATTAAAATCTCGTGGATACGTCACACGGTGTGGGCGTGGCATGGCGGCCATTTTGAACAAAAAAGCGTAACCTCGCCCACTTCAACACGTGGTGCGCAGGCATTGGAATTTAACGAACTCCTCCCAGGATTTTTGTTCGATCTTCACCAAATTCGCTGTGTGGCATCTAAACCCCTCCAGGATGAAAAGTTATTAAAATCTTGTGGCTGCATCACACGGTGTGGGCGTGGCATGGCGGCCATTTTGAACAAAAAAGCTTAACATTGTACAATGGAAAACGTTGTGCGCAGGCATTGGAATTTAACGAACTCCTCCCAGGATTTTTTTCCGATCTTCACCAAATTCACTGTGTGGCATCTAGACCCCTCCAGGATTAAAAGTTATTAAATTCTCGTGGATACGTCACATGGTGTGGGCGTGGCATGGCGGCCATTTTGAACAAAATCGCCATGTGGAACGAAATGGGTTTTGGAGGTGAAGGGATCCATGTAAAATCACCAAATCCACACAAATCCTCATTAATCTCAAGACCTAATATTTAATATACAATTCAGGAATGGACGTGGTCAAACGGCTCCACAGGGCCCCCTAGAAATATTCAAATAGTCATATAAAATCACTGCTTTATCCTACAAACAAAAAATTTGGTACATACATATAGTATCCCAAGACCAACAGATTTGCACAGTCGAAATTCTAATTGGCTCTACGGCGCCCCCTAGACAAGGTCGTGTGGAGAGGAGTGCGGTGAGGAGCGAGGGCCCGTCCGACGCTGCTTGCAGCTTTA
>JAMOIN010000438.1:0-16573 GCA_024666655.1 Dascyllus trimaculatus
GTGGAAGCATCATGGTGTGAAGCATGGTGGTGGCAGCATCATGACATGAAGCACGGTGGTGGAAGCATCATGGTGTGAAGCACGGTGGTGGCAGCATCATGACATGAAGCACGGTGGTGGCAGCATCATGACGTGAAGCACGGTGGTGGCAGCATCATGACGTGAAGCACGGTGGTGGCAGCATCATGACATGAAGCACGGTGGTGGCAGCATCATGATGGGAAGCATGGTGGTGGCAGCATCATGTTGTGAAGCATGTTGGTGGCAGCATCATGACATGAAGCATGGTGGTGGCAGCATCATGACGTGAAGCATGGTGGTGGCAGCATCATGACGTGAAGCATGGTGGTGGCAGCATCATGACGTGAAACATGGTGGTGGCAGCATCATGTTGTAAAGCATGGTAGTGGCAGCATCATGACATGAAGCATGGTGGTGGAAGCATCATGGTGTGAAGCATGGTGGTGGCAGCATCATGACATGAAGCACGGTGGTGGCAGCATCATTATGTGAAGCATGGTAGTGGCAGCATCATGACATGAAGCACGGTGGTGGCAGCATCATTATGTGAAGCATGGTGGTGGCAGCATCATGATGTGTAGCATGGTGGTGGCAGCATCATGGTGTGAAGCATGGTGGTGGCAGCATCATGGTGTGAAGCATGGTGGTGGCAGCATCATGACATGAAGCACGGTGGTGGCAGCATCATTATGTGAAGCATGGTGGTGGCAGCATCATGACATGAAGCACGGTGGTGGCGGCATCATGATAGAATCATGGCTATAGCATCATTATCATGAGTAATGTGTTTTGATTGCATCATATCTCTACACCAAGTTTCTACATTAATCTGATTATTGATGCCTGAACGATGAAATATCTCCTTCATATCCTCAAAAAGGTAAATAGTTTTTCATGTTCTGTGGTCAAACTGGTTTGTGACTGAGCTGCTTGCTGGTTTGTTGGTGGCCTGACCCCGACGATCCCCGCTAAATAAAAGCCAGTAAAGTCCAGCAGGTTCACTGGTTCGGGGGGTTTTGTTGGTGTAACCAGCTCTCAGACGTTCGGGGGGTTTTGTTGGTGTAACCAGCTCTCAGACGCATCCATCACTGCTCACAGTCACAGCATGGAGGCTAACGTTAGCAATCTGCGGCTAACACGCCCTCACGCCACAAGGTCAATTAGCCTGACCCGGCTAATTACACAGCCACTCACCCGACACACACACACACACTTGAACATGCACTTACAAATACAAAGACACATGCATGTATGTTGTGACACACACACACACACACTGGGGTCCATTAGCGGTGTGTGTGTTGGCCCAAATGAAGACCAATGACCAGGCAGCTTTAATCTGCTGCCTCTAATGAGGAAACAGAGGAAATAAAACAAGGCTAAATGATGATACAAGTCTCCTTCAACTTGACTGAGTGTGTGTGTGTGTGTGTGTGTGTGTGTGTGTGCGTTGTATCCTCAGAAAAACACTCAGCAAATCTCGCCTGTGATGTTGTGGTTCGTGTGAAGCAGCGAGAAAACACAAAAACAGCAGCCGAAGGTGGATTTATCAGGTGGATGCTCGATGTTGAGAACGTCTCCCCTCAATAAAACCATGAAGCCGAGGATTTACCTCAAAGAGAAGCGACAAAATCCGAAAAACTGCACAGAAATAAAGAGTTTTCAATCAAAACGCGATTCAGAAAATGCAAAAAATGCTGCCTAAAAACTCAAAGGAGGAAAATTGTTCATTCACTCAGTCGCTGCCAGTAAATCTGTCGTATTTTAGCTTCTGACTCGGACTTATTTACATATTTATCCGCTACAACTGAACATCACATGACAACTGATCTGACAGAAACTCATCCTGATTGTAAAATTTGCTGGAGGCGACCAAATCGGAGCTAAAAATCAGCTTTGATTCACAAACGCTCCTCACTTGGCTTTAAATTGGAGCTTTTTTAAATGGAGTTTGGTTTGATGAAGGTTCATTCAAAGGATGCAGCTAATTACTACTTCCTGGATCAATAAATTAGTTCTGTTTTCAATAAAATGCCAGAAAATGGTGAAAAATGTGGATCAGAGTTTCATAAAACAAGAAGATATTTAGTTTAACGTCACAGAGGAGGAAAGAAACCAGAAAATATTCACACTGAAGAAGCTGCAAATGGAGAATTTACTCTTTTTTTTTAATCTAAGAAAACTGATAAACTAATTATGAAACCAGCTGACAACTAATCAATTAACCGTTGCAGCTCTGATGTAGAAAGAAACTCATCGTGATTGTAAAATTTGCTGGAGGCGACCAAATCGGAGCTAAAAGTCAGGTTTGATTCATAAACGCTCCTCACCTGGCTTTAAATTGGAGCTTTTTTAAATGGAGTTTGGTTTGATGAAGGTTCATTCAAAGGATGCAGCTAACGACTATTTTAAGTGTTGGTTTTTCAATAGTTTATTTTCTCAACTAATCAATTAGTTATTTGTTCAATAAAATGTTAGAAAATGGTGGATCTATGAGTTGTTTGGTCTCTGAAATGCCATAAAATGAAGAAAATGTCAGTATTTCTTAAAGTCCGAGATGATAAATGTCTTGTTTTGTCCAGAGATGTCCAGTTTCTTGTCACAGAGGAGGAAAGAAACCAGAAAATATTCCTTTTTAAGCAGCTGCAATAAAAAAATTTGAAGTTTTTAACTTAAAAACTTACTTTAACTGATAAACCGACTGTCAAAAAAAGCTGGAAATCAATGTAATAGTTGACAGTCAATGAAAACATCAATCTGGCTTCGTTAATGTTGATTCATTTAGTCACTGCCGGTAAAAACTGTCGTATTTTTGGCTTCTGACTCTGTTTATGCTTCGTCACATGACAACCGATCTGACAGAAATGCAAAAACTTGGAGGAGGCGACCAAATCGGAGCTAAAAATCAGGTTTGATTCACAAACGCTCCTCACCTGGCTTTAAATTGGAGCTTTTTCAAATGGAGTTTGGTTTGATGGAGGTTCATTCAAAGGATGCAGCTAATTATTATTTTAAGTGTTGGTTTTTCTATAGTTTATTTTCTGGATTAATCAATTAATTATTTGTTCAATCAAATGTTAGAAAATGGTGAATCTATGAGTTGTTTGGTCTCTGAAATGTCAGAAAATGGTGATAAATGTCAGTATTTCCTAAAGTCCGAGATGATAAATGTCTTAGTTTGTCCAAAGATATTCAGTTTACTGTCACAGAGGAGGAAATAAACCAGGAAATATTCATTTTTAAGCAGCTGCAATAAGAAAATTTGATGTTTTTAACTTAAAAACTTACTTTAACTGATAAACCGACTGTCAAAAAAAAGCTGGAAATCAATGTAATAGTTGACAGTCAATGAAAACATCAATCTGGCTTCGTTAATGTTGATTCATTTAGTCACTGCCGGTAAAAACTGTCGTATTTTTGGCTTCTGACTCTGTTTATGCTTTGTCACATGACAACCGATCTGACAGAAATGCAAAAACTTGGAGGAGGCGACCAAATCGGAGCTAAAAATCAGGTTTAATTCATAAACGCTCCTCACCTGGCTTTAAATTGGAGCTTTTTCAAATGGAGTTTGGTTTGATGGAGGTTCATTCAATGGATGCAGCTAATTACTATTTCCTGGATCAATAAATTAGTTCTGTCGTCAATAAAATACCAGAAAAAGGTGAAAAATGTGGATCAGAGTTTCATAAAAGAGGAAGATATTTAGTTTAATGTCACAGAGGAGGAAAGAAACCAGAAAATATTCACATTGAAGAAGCTACAAATGGAGAATTTACTCTTTTTTTAATCTAAGAAAAGTGATAAACTAATTATGAAACCAGCTGACAACTAATCAATTAACTGTTGATGTAGAAAGAAACTCATCCCGATTGTAAAATTTGCTGGAGGCGACCAAATCGGAGGTAAAAATCAGGTTTAATTCATCAACGCTCCTCACTTGGCTTTAAATTGGAGCTTTTTCACATGGAGTTTGGTTTGATGAAGGTTTGCAGCAAACGTTGATGAATCTGTTTGTTATTAGTTGTTTTTGCTTCTGAAATTTCACAAAAATGAAAAAAACGTCAGTATTTCCTAAAGTCCGAGATGATAAATGTCTTTTGCCCAAAAATATCCAGTTTACTGTCACAGAGGAGGAAATAAACCAGGAAATATTCACATTTAAGCAGCTGCAGGGAGAAAATTTTGAGTTTTTATCTTTAAAAATGACTCAAACTGATTAACCGATGATCAGAACAGCTGACGACTAATCGATTAATCGTCGCATCGCTAAATAATTCATAGCTGCATGTTCATTTTTACACAGGCCTCTAAGGGAGTTGCTTCTTCTGACTGCTGTGTTGTGAAAACATAGTTATAGATCTACATACATGTAATAATAAGTGATGGATTGAAGCGGACGTCTCTGCACTGGAAGGTACGAAATGTAAAACATGTTGATCCAAGAGGCCGTTTCCCCAAACAAACCGACACACAAACAAACACACAGCTTCCAGGAAGTGCAGGAGAACCCGGAGAAGGAGGGAAGGAATTATTTTTCTTTATTAAGTGAGCTGCTTTCCTCCGGGACGACAAACACAACACACATTAATCTAAGCTGCCGCCGCTGTTTGTGTGCGTGACGGAGGGTCTCGGGAGCTTCGGCCGCCGCACAAACCCTGTATTGGCTCTCAGCTCGGCCCGAAGACTAATTACTCAGAGTGACGCGGTGGCCGCCGACGCACAAACACAGCAGCACACCTCCGCCAGTCAACAGGTGAGGCCGTGGAAACGAAGGCAGGAGCTAATTATTGTCAACAAACAGCAGCAGCAGGCGACTCTCAGCATGTGGATGTAGAGAGATGCTGGTTTTAAAGTAACGCAGCCTGGAGGCATCAAGACGGGACCAAAACATCCAAAGTACGCTAAAAATCTACAATCGGACAGTGTTTTATTTGAACGTTAGTCTCCCCCTTCTGGCAGTGAGAGGAATTACACCGATACCCCTTTTCCACCAAGAAGAACCAGGTCCTGGTTCTGGTTCTTAGCTGGTTCTAATCTGGTTCCTCCTAAGAACCTGTTTGCTTTTCCATTGAGTCCAGTTGGAGCCATTGTGTCACCGTAAAACCACTACGCTGCATCCATTACATAGCAGTTAAATAGTAAGTTAACACTCCCTTCCTTTGTTCCTTTCCTCCTTCCTTACTCTTTCTTTCTTTCTTTCTTTCTTTCTTTCTTTCCTCCCTCCCTTCCCTCCCTCCTTCTATCCTTCCTTCCCTCCTTCCCTCCCGCCTTCCTTCCCTCTTTCCTTCCTTGATTCCTTCCTTCTTTCATTCCATCCTTCCTTTCTTCCCCTTGCTTTCTTCCTTCCTTCCTTTCCCCCTCCCTCTCTCTCTCTTTCCTTCTTTCTCTCTTTCTTTCCCTCCCTCCTTCCTTCCTCTTGCTTTCTTCCTTTTTTCCTTCCTTCCCTCCCTTTCCTTCCCTCCATCCTTCTCACCTTCCTTCCTTCCCTCACTCCCTCCTGCCTTCCTTCCTTCTTTCCCTCCCTCCTTCCTTCCTCTTGCTTTCTCCCTTCCTTCCTTCCCTCCCTCCTTCTTTCTTTCCTTCCTTACCTCCTTCTTTCTTCCCTCCCACCTTCCTTCGTTCCTTTCCTCCTTCCTTACCCTTGCTTTCTTCCTTCCTTCCCTCCCTCCCTCCCTCCCGCCTTCCTTCCCTCTTTCCTTCCTTGATTCCTTCCTTCTTTGATTCCATCCTTCCTTCCCCTTGCTTTCTCATTTCCTTTCCCCCTCCCTCCCTCTCTTTGCATCTTTCTCTCTTTCCTTCCTCTTGCTTTCGTCCTTTGTTCCTTCCTTCCCTCCCTCCTTCCTTCTTTCCTTCCCTCCTCCCTTCCTTCCTTCCAAATTTCCTTCCTTACTTCCCTCCCTCCATCCTTCTCACCTTCCTTCCCTCCCTCCCTCCCTCTTTCCTTCTTTCCTTCCTTCCCCTTGCTTTCTCCCTTCCTTTCCTCCCTCCCTCTCTCTTTCCCTCCTTCTTTCTTCCCTCCCACCTTCCTTTGTTCCTTCCCTCCTTCCTTCCCAAGAAGAACCAGATCCTGGTTCTGGTTCTTAGTTGGTTCTAATCTAGTTGGCTCAAGTTGGAGCCATTGGGTCACCATAAAACCACTACACTGCATCCATTACATAGCAGTTAAACAAAAGCAGTAAGTTGATTTTTTAATCTGCAGCGTCAGAAACTCTGTCGGCTTCTCTGTACTCTGCTTTCAGAAGCTGATCCATCCTGTCTCCATGTCTGGGATCATTAATAATTGAAGATAAATAACGCAGTTGTGGCCCGTTTAGGAGATGCTCCAGGTAGTGACCAGTGCCGATGCTACCATTTAGCTAACTGCTAATGCTAACTGCTAATTCAACCAGCACTGCCACATTCAACTGACCCAGGCCTGTTTGAAAGATGCTCCAGGTAGTGACTAGTGCCGATGCTACCATTTAGCTATCTGCTAAATGCTAATGCTAATTGCTAATACAACCAGGACTGCCATGTTCAGCTGACCCAGGCCAGTTTGGGAGATGCTCCAGGTAGTGACCAGTGCAGATGCTACCATTTAGCTAGCTACTAATTTTTTTCTATATATATACAGCACATGAAATCGCATTTCAGTAAGAAATATTAGTATTATTGTCATTATTATTATGATTTGTGTCTAAAAACTAACCTAACATGTAAATTATGTTATTGATACTGTGATTTTACCTAAATAATGATAAACCCGATACGAAACTTAACAAAAAATCTCGACACACGAATAAGAAACTTGCCAAACATATTAAAAAGGAATAAATAATCAAATTTTACAGCAAATAAATTAAAGCAAAGAAGAATCAAAACTGGGTGTCGTCTATTTTTCTGTATTCTCTTTACAGCGTTTTGTTTTTCTGTCGGTGAAGCTCAGTGAGGAGGTCGTCTTACAATCAGGCCGTCCTACATTTGGACCAGGATAGTAATTTGAATGCATTTATCAGGTTGCGTTTTAATTGTGTGCGTTTGAACAAAGAGCTGCTGCTGCTTCAGTGACCCCGAATATCAATACAGGCCGAACATGTGGCCGCCGATCGATGGCAGCACACTCCTCCTGGCTTCCTCCTTCCCTCCTCCGGATGGTCGGAGTGAATTAAAGAGTTCGTCTCGCGCTTTCTTTTATTCTTAAACCTCCTCCTCTCGGTCAGATTCCTCGCTCAAGTCGGCCCCCGAGAGAAGAAAACCGGCCACTTTTTACGGGTTCGTTCGGGAAAAAGTGGAGAGAGCAGGAGGAGAACGAAGACGGACGGAGGGAAGTGGAAAGGTGAAATGAGCGGGAGTGGAAAAGAAAACGAGGAAGGAGAATAAAATGAAGCCGAGCAGATAAAGTGGAGGGAATAACACACACACACACACACACACACACACACACACACACACACACACACACACATCACGGCCCAAACAGTGATGGATTTCAGTTATTAGCCAATCAGAAAGATGGATGGCGCCGCGCTCCGTCCAATCAACATCATCATCTAGATCCAGTTAGCAGATAGCGCCCCGCCGCTAATCAACTTATTAAAGTTCCAGATAATATCGCCGCGGAATAATCTCGACAAACACACAGCGCCGGCCGGAGGAGTCGGGAGTCGATAAAATCGCTTGAGGCCGGGCCGAGCGCCGAGGTAAGTAATGACGCTGGAGGTCATTAATATTATTTAACACCTGCAGGCAGCGGCGCTAATGAAGAAGAAAAACTGGAGCGCCGGCTTCCTGCTGCCGGTTTGTGGTTTGGATCCTGCTCGGCTCAGGTGTTCGGATGCAGCTGCAGGTACGAAGGAAGCAAAACGTACGGGTGGAGATATGAGCCAATATTCACTGAAGCTTAATTATTTAAAGCTGCATTTGGAAAAAGTGCGTTTGAAAGTTGAAGTTGAATTCGTACGGTTGAACCTGAATAGTTGAATTTAAAGCGCGTCCTTTAAAACATACAAATATGTATTTAATGAAATTGAATTCAGTTGCTGCTTGATGGTGATTAAAATTCAGCTCTTCATGTGCTTCCATATTCAGTTTTCAAGATTCAGTTTCAGTGCTTGTTATTTAAATTTATCTTATTTATACAGAGATCAGTATTATCAGAAATATGTGACACTACAAGCTGAATTTGAATCGTTTGTGGTTGAATTTGAAGCGTTCAAGTGGAATGATTGTGCTAGAAATATTAATTTGAATCCCATAATTTGAATTTGTCTAGTTGAACTTCAGTAATTGTGTTATGAACTTGAATTTCAATCACATAATTCAGTGTGGTGCTGTTAAAAAAACTGAAATTGAATCCCAAAATTTGAATTTGTGTAGTTTAAATTCAATAAATCCATGAAAAACAGATTTTGAGCCACGTAAATTTGCATTTGTTTTTTGCTGAACTTGAATACGTGCGATGAAAATTGAATTCGAATCACATTATTTGAAATTGAATTCAGTTACTTTGAAATCGAATTTCATCATCAATGGAAATTCAACACTTGCGTACGTCCATATTTGGTTCTCAGGATTCAGTTTCAGTACTTAAAATATCTAAATTCACTTTACTGAGACAAAAATCAATATATGCAGAAATATGTGGCTTTACAAACTGAATTTAAATAGTTGAATTTGAATCGCTCAAGTGGAAAAACTGTGTTAGAAATTTTAATGTGAATCCCATAATTTGAATTTGTCTAGTTGAACTTCAATAATTGCGTTATGAACTTGAATTTCAATCACATAAGTCCGTGTCGTGCTGTTAAACTGGATTGACTGTTAAAAAATAAACTGAAACTGAATCCTAAAATTGGAATTTGTTTAATTTAAAATAGATAAGTGGAAAAAAAATAGACTTTGAATCAAGTAAACTTGAATTTGTATGGTCTAACTTGAATAATTGCATTAGAACACTGAATTTGAATCACGCATTTGAAACTGTACTGTTAAATGTAAATAAAAAATGGATTCACATAATTTGTATAGTTGAATTTCAATAACTGACATATTTGATGTTGTGCTGTTAAAGTGGAATAACTGTTAAAAAGTAAACTGAATTTGTGTAATTTAAATGACATAAATCTGAGAAAAACAGACTTTGAATCATGTAGATTTATGTTTGAATTCTAATCACATAATTTGAAATTGAATTTATTTGACTGAAACTGAATTGAGTTGCATTGAATCCATGTTTGACCTTCACTGGAAATTCAACACCTGCATACTTTCATATTCAGTTTTCAAGATTCAGTTTCAGTATATAGTTCACTGAGACACAAATCAGTATTAACAGAAATATGTGACTTTACAAACTGAATTGAAATAGTTGAATTTGAATCGTTCAAGTGAAATAACTGTGTTAGAAAATTTAATTTCAATCACATAATTTGAATTTGTGTAGTTGAACTTCAATAATTGTGTTAGTTGAATTGCAATCACACAATTTGTATTGTTGAACTTGAATAGCGTCATTGGAACACTGAGTTTGAATCACATACTTGAGTTTGAACTGTTAAACTTGAATAGCTGTGTTAAAAATTGAATCTGAATCATGTGTATAGTTGAACTTGAATAATTGTGTTGGAACATTGAATTTGACTCACATTTTTGATGTTGTGCTGTTAAACTGGAATAACTGAAATTGAATCCCAAAATCAGAATTTGTGCAATTTAATTAAAATATTGCTGTGAAAATTTTAAAAAAAAATTAAATTTGAATTGCATAATTTGAAATTGAATTGATTTTAATGAAACTGAATTTTGTTGCTTAGAAATTGTGTTTGACCATCACTGGAAATTCAACTCTTTGTGTCCTTCTATTTTCAGTTTACTGTGACACAAATCAGTATTAGCATAATTATACGGGATTACAAACTGAATTTAAATAGTTGAATTTGAATTGGTAAACTGGAATAATCATGTTAAAAAGTTGAATTTGAATCGTGTAAGTTGAATTTGTATTGTTGAATTTGAATCATGTACTTGAATTTCTGCCACTGAACTTGAATAAAAATTTGAATCATATAATTTGCGCCCGTGTTGTTTACCTTAAGTAATTGCAAAGAACTATTAAATTTTGATCACTTAATTGAAATTGAATTAATGTGATTTAAATTCAGTGTCTTTAAAACTACACTGAACAAAACTATAAAGGCCCCACATGAAATATTGATGCTTCATGAAGTGCACCACCCAAAGTGAGCGTATACTGTCTGGTACTTGTAATAAATGGATGTTTCTTTTGATTATTGTCCCAAATCTGAGTCCACCACTGCCTCAGTGATGCATTAATTCCATCAGTCCATGGGTGTGGCATATCCAGACGCTGCTCCAACACAATGAGCAGTACTCAGACACTCCTTATACTGGGGACAATAAAAGGCCACCCCAACATGTCACATGTTGACCAAAGCAGCAACGCCTCAGATGACTCCGGTCATGAGGGAACGTGTCATTGGCATGTTGGTGTGATGCGTCTGTTGTCAGACCAAAGGTTTCATCTGCTGTACGTGTCGCTGGTCTGAGACCATCCCACAAGTGAACCAGCCGGATGTGTCCATCCTGTGCTGGGGTGGTCACACGTGGCCGACGTGGATGAGGTGGATTTGCAGTACTGCCCGTCTGTTGGAAACCAACTCTCAAACGTCCTGTCGTCTGATAGTGAACATTCAGCTGCACAGCGACCGCTCTGGTGGACATTCCTGCTTCCAACATGCCAATGACACGTTCCCTCATGACCGGAGTCATCTGAGGCGTTGCTGCTTTGGTCAACATGTGACATGTTGGGGTGGCCTTTTATTGTCCCCAGTATAAGGAGTGTCTGAGTACTGCTCATTGTGTTGGAGCAGCGTCTGGATATGCCACACCCATGGACTGAATGGAATTAATGCATCACTGAGGCAGTGGTGGACTCAAATTTGGGACAATAATCAAAAGAAACATCCATTTATTACAAGTACCAGACAGTATACGCTCACTTTGGGTGGTGCACTTCATGAAGCATCAATATTTTACATGGGGCCTTTAGATTTTAGTTCAGTCTATGTTTGATCATCAACCAGTGAACTCTATTGTGTTTTTGTGCTCCAACTTGTCAAACCAGTTTTTAAAGTTCAACGAAAATAACTTTTTTCATTTTTGTGACCTCGTGTTTCATATTATGACGTCGTCTACATGTTTAGTTTGTATTAATGTGACATGTTGACAATGATCATCCTGAAAAGGCCTCAAATGAAGGTTTCACAACTCGTTTATCTCTTCTCATTGTTCTGTGGTTTGAAGGTACGGCAGAGACAATTACTATTCAATGAGCAGAGTTTTACAACCAACAGTAAAAACTTTCCAGTCTATTTTTCCACCAAGCTGTGTTTTGAAGGAATCTATAGAAGCGACCTTTGGGGCCCAACAGATCAGAAATAGTGAACCCAGCCTGTGATGCTAGTTTTATTTACCTGTATGCTGCACTTCCTGGAGCGTTTTAGCTCATCTGGGTGACTAATTAGTTTCTTAATGACAACCTCAGTGGAGTTTTAGTGTCTCTGGGTTTCAATGAAGAATCCCTTCAGAGCAGTTTAACCGTTAGAAAGACTAATAGTACCTGTTCATGTCCTCGGCTCAGCGGAGGGGTCGGGGGTCGGGGGTCGGAGGTCGGCCTGGAGGCTGGTTTGATCCGACAGCGGCGGATAGAAGATCGAACCCGCGGCCGTCTGGAAGCACCTGAAGCTCCCGAAGACGACGGCGAAGCTTCCCGGAGTTTAATCGGGACAGATGAGCTGCTGCTGGAGGTAAACGGGAAGAAGAAAAAACAGCTTTCCTGCTCATTAGAGAGGCTCCTAATCGAGTATCAATCCCGGCTCGATGAGCTCCAGTCTGCCGTTTGTTCTGCTGCAGGACGTTTGATCTGCTGATCAAAGCCAGGATCGAACCAGGGAGTCGACTGGAGCCTCGCTGGAGGAGACGTGGACCAGTTTCATCCTCTGAAATGAGAGGAAGCAGACTTTTATCACCGCCTGCTGAGCTGAAGACTAGAAGGAAATGTAAAAACACCAACAAGCTGCATCAGCATCAGAACTGACGACTGGTCTCACCAGCTTCCTGTCCTCTGACAAAACTACGAAGCAGAAGGACTAAAAAACAAGAAAGACCAGAAGAAAAGTAAAGATGGACGACAACAGTAACGACAAAGACAAGAAGGAGAAGAAAAGAAGAAGAAGAAGAAGAAGAAGAAGAAGAAGAAGAAGAAGAAGAAGGAGCACAAGGTGGACAAGAAGAAGCAAAAGAACATGAGGAACAAGAAGAAAAGGAAAGTCAAGATGGACGACAACAGTAACGACAAAGACAATTCTCTCAAGATTCATGACAGAAAATTTCGTCGATTTCACCGCTGTCATATTCTTACAAAACATAATATTTTAATTTTTGAAAACCTGTTCTAACCTCTGCCTGTTGTTTAAGATAATCCATGGTGCTACTGCTCCTTTGAAAAAGTATATTTGTTTGAGCTCTGAAACAACATCCCGAGCCACCCGGTCAACTGTTCGGGGCGAGTGGAGAATCCCTAAATGCAGAACAGCTTTTAGCAGCTCAGCTTTCTCATGTGTGGCCATCAAACAGTGGAACATGTCACCAACGGAGCTGATCACATGGACAAACTATCACACTTTTTCACAGAAGGCCAAGCAGTGGCTTCTTTTAAATCAAAGCTGCTCCCACAATGTGATATAATTGTGTGCATGGGAGAGTGTATTTTCTAAGGAGTGTTCATAGATGAGTGAATTTTATGCTGTTTGGGGGATATTTATTAATTAATGTAATGTTCTCATTTTTTTTTGGTCTTTTTTTGGGGGGGGTAGGGGGTGTTCTTCTCTTTTTTCATTTATGTTTGTCAACATCAGCCTGCACAGGAACTACAGGTGGAAATTAGCACTAGTGCTATAACCTGGTACAATGCGTCTCTTCTTTCTGGAGTTAATGTATATTGTACACTGTCCCTGTTCAAATAAATAAATAAATAAAATAAATAAGAAGGAAAACAAAATGAAGAAGAAGAAGAAGGAGCACAAGGTGGACAAAAAAAGCAAAAGAACAAAGAACAACAGAAAGAAGAACACGAAGAACGATAAGAAGAACATGATGGACAAGAAGAAGAACACAAAGAACCATAAGAACAATATGAAGAACATGAGGAACATGATGGACAAGAAGAAGAATTTGATGGACAATAAGTAGCAGAACATGGAGAACAATAGGTAGAATATGAGGGACAAGAAGGGGAAGTACAAAATGGACAAAAACAAGACAAAGGACAAGAAGAACATAAAAAGAACAAGGACAAGAAAAAAGGAACATGATGGACAAAAGGAATAAGGGCAAGGAGGAGAACAAGATGAAGAAAAAGAAGACAAAGGGCAAGAAGAACAAAAATGACAAGAGGAAAGGCAGATAGAAGACGAGAAGAAGAATAAGGTCAAGATGGACAAGATGAGGAAGAGCAACGTGAGGAAGACGAGACAAGAAGAAGATGAAAAAGAAAGAAGAAAAGAAATAACATAATGGAGATGAAAAACAAGAAGTAGTTGGACATAAAGAACAACAAGGAGGCCAAGAAGAACATGAAGAAGAGGAGCAAGAAAGACAAGAAGGAGAGCAAGGTCTAGAAGGAGGACAACAAAAGACAAAAGAGGAGCAAGAAGATATAGAACAAGAAGGACAAGAGGAAGTAGTTGGAGAAGAAGATGATGAAAAGGACAAGAAGAACATGGAGTAGAAGTGGAATGGGAAGAAGAACAAGAAAGACGAGAAGAAGCGGAAAACAAAGGACAATAAGAAGAAGAGACAGAGATAGAAGAGGAACAAGAAGGACAGAAGAAAGGAAAACAAACAGAAGAACAAGACAGACAAGAAGAAGAAGAAGAACGTGAAGGAGAAAACAAGGATAAGAAGGACATGAAGGTGAAGATAAAAAATAAAATAGATAAGAGGAACATGAAGGGTGACAAGATGAAGAGAATGAAGTCCAAGAAGAAGAACAAGATGGACAAGAAGAAGAAAAACAAGACAGGTGAGAAGGAAAAGAAAAAGTAGAACCCAAAGAAGAGGGACAAGAAGACGAAGAACATTAAGGACAAGAAGAAGAACAAGATGGACAAAACAAAGACGAAAGGTAAAAAGAACAGTTAGAACAGAAAGAAGACGAGCAAGAAGGTCAAGAAGAAGAAAAACATGAAGGACGAAAACAAGAAGACCCAACAAGCTCCACAGCCCCAGTGAAAAGTGTTTGAGGCCTTCAGACGCTGCCGAAGCCTTCAGGCCTCAACATCTTCAAACATCTCTGCAAGGACCTGGTCCAGACTGAGCAGAAGGTCAGAACCACCAACCTGCAGGACCAACGCCGTCGTCTGAGTGGATGAAGCTCCAGGAAGCAGGTCCAGCAGTCAGTGGACTTTACTTCTTCACTCCTTCCCCCAAACAACCAGCCGTCAGGAGTTCAGTCGACCTGCTGCAGCTCCAGCAAACAGGAAACACCTGAGTGCACCTGGAAGAGCTCCACAGGCCACGCCCACCACCGCAGGTCACATCCACATACCACACCCACAATGACAGGACACCCTCATCACACAATGCCACACCCGCTATGACAAGACACGCCCACCTCCACTGGCCACGCCCACCGAGGACCCGTGATAAAGCCCCAGTTTCACCAGTTCTGGTCTCACAGATGGAAAAACAAACCACGTCTTCAGGTTTGTTTTAGTTCTGCAGGACAACGAACCAAAAAATGCGACTAAACGACCAAAAACACACAATATTATAACGATTATCTCTAAAAAGTGTCCGACAACATGCTAACTTTAAGCCTTTGCTGTAATATTTAAATCCTATTTTTCAGACATTTTATTTATTGTATTTATAATTATAGAGAAGAGTTTTAACTGAGTGAAAGAATAATTTAGGCCACGTCTGCTTATATATTTATGTTATATAGATATTTATCACACTGTGTGACCGTAACATTAATCTGTTTGAACCGTTTTACAGCATTTCACCAAGTAAATTACATTATTTTTATTTTTTGTTGATTTAAATAAAGGTATAAATGCTGTCACTTTACATTCAAACACTGTAAAAGAAAAAAACATTATTTGTAAAAAAAAAAAAAAAAAATTACAGATTTTTGTTTTAGACATTATTTACAGTTTTTGCCAGTCTTTATTTTTATTTTATTTTATTTTATTGACAGTTTTGCCCTCTTTTATTTTATTTTATTTACAATTGTGACTTTTTAAATTATATTTTATTTACAGTTTGGCCTGATTAATTTAATTTAATTTAATTTAATTTAATTTTATTTTATTTTATTTTATTTTATTTACAACTTTGGCCTGTTTTGTTTTATTATATTTTATTTACAGTTTGGCCTGATTTATTTAATTTAATTTAATTTAATTTAATTTAATTTAATTTAATTTAATTTTATTTTATTTACAACTTTGGCCTGTTTTATTTTATTTTATTTTATTTACAATTGTGACTTTTTAAATTATATTTAATTTACAGTTTAGCCTGTTTTATATAATTCATTCTATTTTATTTTATTTACAGTTTTGGCCTGTTTTCTTTTATTATCTTTTATTATCTTTCATTTACAGTTTTGTCCTGTTTTATTTTATTTTATTTTTATTTTTATTTTATGTTATTTACAATTGTAGCTTTTTTATTTTATTTTATTTACAATTGTGACTTTTTAAATTATATTTTATTTACAGTTTACCTTGTTTTATATTATTTATTTTATTTGATTTTATTTACAACTGTGGCTTGTTTTGTCTTATTTTATTGTATTTTATTTACAGTTTGCACCTATTTTTGTTTTTATTATATTTTATTTAAAACGTTTTTTTCTTGTTATTTCATTGTTAATTATCTGTGAGTGATTAAACAAAACAGGGACAATCTGTGAAATAATGTTAATAATAATAATAACAATAACAATAATAAACTTTATTTCTATAACACCTTTCACACCTGGAGCAACAAAGGGCTTCACAAAGCATAAAAATACACAAAACATTACATAAAATAATAAAATAAATTAAACATTAGTAAAAACAAACTACAGTTCAACATGTTTTACAGTGTGATTCCAGTTAAAGTACAAACCTTTCATTGTTTACAGTGTAAATGGAGTTTGACAGGAGAGTAAACAATGATCCACATCTGGTCCGTCTCAGTCCGAAGGTTTAGATCCAGACTCTGCTGCTGATCCACCAAAACTTCACCACAGCGTCACCTGATCTTCAATCCTCCTGGTCACACACACACACACACACACACACACACACACACACACACACACACACACACACCCTCCCAGCGTGTGTCCTGTGATTTAGACGGTTGAAGGTTTGATCCGGTCGCTGTGGAGGATAAAAGGTTAGAACTGATGACAGCCGTCAGACCGAGTGTGTGTGTGTGTGTGTGTGTGTGTGTGTGTGTGTGTGTGTGTGTGTGTGTGTGTGTGTGTGTGTGT
>JAMOIN010000137.1:0-16571 GCA_024666655.1 Dascyllus trimaculatus
TAGACAGCTGCATGTCATTCAAAGATCTAATCAAAGCAAGTCCATCGCTTCGGCACATGGTGATATTTCTCTTTTCCAAATGAGAAATCTGTCTGTTATCAAGTGCCAAATCAGGAATATATTCTACATGCTCATCTAGTGTCTGCCCTTTGTGTTTACATAGTTCTTTACACTCTAAACGATCTAGCTCTTGCTCTGGGCACAATTCACACCAGGCATCTTCTAATATTCCGTCACTGTCTACTGCATTTTGGATATTATCTAATTCATCTGCCTCAATTTCAAATGAAATTCTATTTTTATCCACAACAGACTTGACTGAATGTGTGGATCTGTCACTAAACCTCACATAACCGTTATTGTAAAAGTCTTGAAAGCTTTCAAAGTTAGGAAGTTTTAGCTGCATGTCTGTACGGTATGGCAAAAACAGTTGCAAAATGCTCTGATAAAATAATTCAGGGTTTTTGGTCTCAGAAAAGCGCACGTAACGCACAACCGCTGGTTTGGTTCGTGTTCTTTTTGTGACAAAACCGCAATTATTTTTCAATGTAATCCTGGTCAGAGATTTCTCATTTTTAGCCAGAATACGATATTCTGATGCAAATGTTGCCATACACATATCATTAAAAACACTATCCTCTGGCCTATTCTTATATCGATCCACTAAATTAGTCATCCACATGTCTTCTGTATTACAACCATGAGATGCCTTTTGTTTTAAAACATTTAAAGGCAAACTCATTCTAACTACATTATCGCCTGTTGGAATAAAGACAACTTTTCGAGAGCATTCTTTTAAATGCATGTTATTTGTTAACCTATACACTGCTTCTTGTGCACAGACATCTCGGTTGTGCAAATAAACACTGCCCAGTTTTTTCAGTGCATCTTTTGCACTCAAATTCTTATCTTTTGCCTCTTTTTGAGCATTCCCTAACAACAGTCCAATCTCTTTTTCAGCCTTAGAAGTATAAGAAATAATGTATACAATACATGCATATGCATCCACAACATATTGTATGTCGATATTTGCATTCCAACATTTTAACAGCAACTTGTTATAGTGATTTACCCAAACCTCATTGATTTGCCTTTTCAAGACAACTTGTGTTGTACGACCACACCGTCTATAAGCCTCCTCGAAAACAGCTTGACTAATACCTAAACTGTGGAACAAATCCTCCAAACTTTCATAACTACTGTTCTCATTCGACAGTGCCTTCTTGACTTTACTCAGGATCTCTGATGCTCTCTTTTTTGGCATGATGCATGCACACTTCACAGGATTACCTTTCTCATCTACACACTTAGTACACATTTTTACACTATCTTCAGCACGACATATAAAAGTTTTCACTGATGCTGGCCTAGGAAAATTGAAACGACAAACAGTGTTTCTCTTTTTACAAGTCTTAGAATGTCGTTTTGAATGCTGCTGGACAGATGTGACAATGTCCAATAGGTCATCATCGTCTGGTGGCAGCTCACATGTAATATATGTATCAATAAAATCAGTAACTTCAGCATCAGTGTTTTTATCTATTACCGGTGCATTCTCTATCCAAAAGAGACAATGCACATGTGGAGAGCCACGCTGTTGAAATTCCACCCGGTAAAAGTAATCCTTAATTTCGCCAATTGGGTGGGATGCAGACATAAGAACTTCTCTTAGAAAAATATGCCACCTAAAGTCAAACATTCGCGCTGCAGTAACAGGATTACGACGCAACAGTTCACATCTGTCTGCCCACTCTAACCCTTCAACAGTCTCTGTTCTACCTTCTTGTTTCAAAATACTATTAAGAAGATTTTTCCAACGCATATCAGCGGAGGAAAAAGAACAAAACCACGTGGGGACACCAAGCTGACGCACACACGCCATCAAATCCCGCTGTGCTCCCTGCCAGAATGCTGGAGTACCTCTAATAGGTTTCAAAAACCTATACCCATCATCACACTGCAACAATTCCTTTAAAGACTCAACATTACTTAACACATCCTTACCAAGTTTGTGGGACTTACTACCACCTGTGCCTTTCCGTAATGCTATAGATACGTTTGAAACAACCTGTTCAACTTCAGACATGTATTGAGCATAAAAAATATACTCAACATTCTGAGCGAACCTACCATCAGCATTTAAAATGCGGTTATTAAAATACCGTGACAATGTTAACCGATGCTTCCTAATTTCATGATACGTATTACAGCCTTGTGGAAACAACACTGGGAAGCATTTGGCTTCATTGGTTTGATCAGATAGTAATTTAACGGGATTATTCCCTTCTGCTGGGGCCAGATTTAAAATATCATCAAAATACTGATCCAGTGCTTCCTGACCAATATCAACAGGCATGAGACACGTATCCTGAAACATACAATGGTGCTGTCGATCATGCAACAGCTCATCGTCAACATCTGCTGATGCTTCAACACTTTCTACTTTATCAGTTTTACGTGCAATAACCTCACTATCCTCTTCCATACAAAATGCATTAATCCATTCTTCATTAAATTCTACATCTCTATAATGCCTATTTACTCTTTTCAAATATTTCAATGCCTGCCTTATGTGCATAGTATCAACAAATTGGTATTCATAATGTCCTTTATACGTTAATTTACGTTTTAATTTGACAGGCAACAAAGAGCCTTCCATATTTGAACGGGGCAACAAATTATTTGTCTGTACAACATTTGCTGGAACACATGTCACTGGTCCATGCACTCCATTTTGCCCACCTTTTGGTAAGGCTAACATTTTCATAAATGGTATGTTTAATGCAATCAAATGTTGTTCTAAACTATTTAAACATGCCAATTCTGGTGGAATCTGATCAAGTCCTAATTTGTTGACTGCACATTCAGCAGGCATTTCTCCTTGACTGACCTTACGATGACAAGTAAAACAGATCCACAACTGACTTCTAGCTGTATTCAACCATAGACATGGCACTACACAATCTTCATTACATTTGTGAAGATAATCTTCAGTAATACATGTATCTGCAATTGAAGCTATGTCTTTTCTGCTGTTATAACTATCTCTTTTGCAGTGCATAACTTGATGTCTGAACAATAAACTATGACAAACACAACACACGAAATCTGGTCCATATTTGACTTTCTCTAAAAACTGGTCCATAACAAAATTAAAGTGTTGTGCTTTCTCTGATATTAGTTTAATCCGCTGCTTGTTACATGCAATAACATGATTCTTATAGTCAGAATTTCCATGATACTTACTCATAATCATGGTTTTTACTTTCTGCCTGTGGGTTTCATTTTCAGAATACTTTTTGATGCTCATTGCTTTTACTTTCTGCCTGTGAGTTTTATTTTCAGAATACTTTTTGATGCTCATTGCTTTTACTTTCTGTCTGTGAAGTTCATTGTCCTGATACTTAATCTTACTTCTATGCTTCACGTCCTCCCTATGCAGCTCATTACACTCAAATTCTTTTACTCCTTGTCTGTACTTGTTCCCTATGCTTCATATTGTCTCTATATAAAGCACAATTCCTGTCCTTAATGTTGTTCCTTTGCAATTCATTGTCCATATATGTGCTCCTCAACCTTTTCTTCTCTTTCTCCCTAAACAACAAATCATTGTCATATGCAACTTTCCACTGTAAATTCTTTTTCTTTTTCAAGTACTTTGACAAAGAATCTTCTTTAACGGGATCCACTATACAACTTGAACCTGAAGTCACATTGCCAATACTAGTAACACAACTTCTCTTTCTACTCTGCCGTCTAAAATTGTACCCTGTAGTACTAACCAAATTGACTTTACAGTAACCATAGCAACTTTGCGTTTGAGGTTGTTGAACACAAACAACAGTCTCATAATGGTTATCATTTTTGTTTTCCACATATATTGCCTGATTGCTTACCAATGTATTCTTGGAACTATATTCAAACCAGCGACCCTGATAATAGGTAAATATATTTACCCCTAAACAATCTGCCGTAGCCTGAATCTCCAGCTCTGTAGCCCAACTGCCAACAAAGCGCATTTTTGAAATTGCCAGGTAATCTGCCATAGAAGAATACTCACTCCTCAAAAGACTCCTATATGCTGCAGCATTGGTTGTCAATAACTTGACAACTGCTAGCCTAAGTTTTTTGTGGTATTTCTGGGTACCACTAACTGCTTGACTTACTGCTCTAAAGAAACAATTTCCATCAGCAACTATTCTATCATTGTAACATGGAATGCCCAACTGACCAACATCATCATGTACTATGTCCACTTTTTCACAGTCTACATTCAACTGTGAACACAAAGCTTGTGCAACATCATGACAAAGAGGATTGAACAATTGCGTTCTATTTGTCGCATCACTAACAAAAACAACATCTACGTCACTGACATCACCGCATTTAAGCCTCTTTGATGTACCACACTGCACTGACATGGGACGTTTAAGACCTCCCCTGTTTGTGATACCAAATGTTGGTAGCATGGTACACTTCTGTCTACTGTTACACCCATGGTCCTCAGTTGCTGCACATACAGAAGGAATGACCAACTCGTTGTTTAACACTGGGGCATTCTTTAACACAGCACGAACACCTGCTATCTCAAACACTTTCTGCGTTTTTGCAAGTCCATGTGCCAATTTGCATATATGTTTAAAAACCTGTTTAAGACTATTGAAATACAAAACAACACTGAAGCCACCTTCATCAAACATTCCATCTACACTGCGTGCGTGAGAGTCAAAAAATGCATACTGCCCCTCGCCACTAATAATTGCACATGTGTTGCTTTGCAAAGTCAACAAACATGTGTCATATTTAGAAAAACATCTTTTTTAATCCATTTTTCAAAGTTACAAGTACACCTGCTTTAATGAGTTCTCTATTTACAGCATCAACATCACCAGTGACATAGTCACCGTATTCAAATTCAAACATGTGTCCATCAATAACATACTGCTTTGGCAAATCGGACACACTAAGGTACTGAAACCCACCTCTAATTGTCTGAATCTCCTGTACATAAGTGTACAACTTGTCACCTACAACTACAACCTCATCAACAGTCTGAGATTGCCACAAGAACACACTGTCATATCTATGCTTTGCTATAGCTGCTAAACTTATAGCCATGCACTGAACACCACCATATTTAAACCTATTGTCCCCCTGATGGAACGAACCCCTGACTGACCTGACCAGACTTTCACACCTAGAAGTGCCAACTACAGATTCAACTTCAGTTTCTACAGCACTGTCTGTGATTACAACTGAAGCCCTATCCTCAAGTTGCCTTTCCTCTACAGTAATGCTACTAATACCATACCACTTAGGCTCTAACGCACAAATTACTTTCATGACATGAAGCATCAGATCACAAAAGGATGTGCTGTAAACAGCTACAGCTCTACCAGTACTCGAAGGCATGCCATTGCCATCACATGTGCCACAATGAACCATAACAAAAAAATCTCCATGATGAATTACTGCAAAAACTGCACCATGCACATTTAACAAACACATGCCATACTTCATCAACAACTCTTTCATGTTGTCAAACAACAATGAGTCCACTTCTGTCACGTCACAGCGCCTATACATTGGAACACCCAACTCTACTTTCCACTGCCTATCAAACACACTGTGATGCCCTATCAACTTGTGTGCACCAACAGCTGGCTGGCTTTCCTTAACTACACACGAGGCTAGTTTGCTCCCTTCTTTACATATCTCATCTATGTCTGCCTGCTGCCATGTACACACAGGAGCAATCACATGCTTGATTGCAGCCACAACACTACTTGATGTCATTGAATTGACATCATGTGTCAAAGCTGCATTTCTCACATGACTGAAGACGTGTCCACAAGAACTGTCAGTGGCTCCACCTAGCAAACAACACATTCAATGAACAGCATATCAAACATGTGTCTTTACTTACGAACACAAATGAGATAACAGAAGGCTTGTGTTTTATAACAATACCTACATTGAAATTATGTGCATTGTTCAAAATGTTCTGTATGACAAATATTTGTCATCAAATGAAATAAAAATAACACTTTACCAACCTCCTGTGTCATAGACACCATTGCAGCACTGCTAGGTGATCTCCTGGAACACACCTTGCCAACTGTTGGACCTGGCTCCACCTACAATGACATTTGATATACAGTCAATACAAAAAAGCATGGGCATTTTCATCAATTCAAAGATATGTCCAGATCAACAACAAATCCAAATGTTTCAAAAAGTGACTTGATCAAATGTCTCACCTGCTGCTGTGGCAGGTTCCTCTTGGAAGCAGCAGTCCTCTGCTTGTGTTCCACACGTGGCTTCTAATAAAAATAAATGGTATTCATGTTGGCATTTTTGGGAAACAGGATATCATTCATGCAAATGTATACAGCTTAAATTTGCAAGTACAATACCTTTCTGTGTTGTCTAACAGCTGTGCTGGTTGGAAGGCAGGCTGGATGTGATGTAGGAGCATCCTCCACCACATCCAAGAGGGCAGTAAACCTGCTAGGAGTTACCGGAATGGAACACTCCTCCAACTGAACCTATAACACAAATGAAGAAAGACAATGCTTACAACTTTGTTTGTCAACATCAAACCATACAAGTATAGTCAATACGCATGTTTTAATGTTGAAACTGCAACAAAATACAAGCATAACAAACCTGCTGCTGAAGCGGCCTCCTTCTGCAAAGCAGACCCTGGGTCTTCTGCAGTTCAGCTGGCTGACTCCTCTACAATGTAAGAAGTAAAGTAGTATGTGTCAGACAATAGCTCGCTATTGACAGTTATTGTAGACAAAGCACTTGATTTAAATAGACACACTACATAATCATAAAGAACTCATTTTTACCTTCTGGCCACGTCTAACACGTGTCCACTCAAATGGGTTGACTGGTGGACGTGGTTTGACGACCTCTCCTTTAACAACCAGTCTCGTGGTGAATCTGTGCTGAGATGAACTAGGTGGACTCTGTGGCTTGGGGGGTGGTGGCTGAAGTACCTGCAAAACACATCCACACATCAGACAAAATGGTTCACATATACACATACACAGTGCATGTATAACAAACATATACATGCATGATGATCAACAAAATACAACAAACACACAAACAAAATTACAAGACAGAAATGTCACTTAAATGTCTCAAAGGCTTACCATGTACGAAGCAAACCACAGCAACTGAGACAGGATAGGCATCCCTGCAGTGTCAGACAGGTGTACCTGCAGAAAGAGTCCCACATACAGTTAACATCATATTCTACTGTATGTACGATATGTAAAAAACTATAATTTTGGTATTTTGGTAAAACTACAATTTCACATTCGGCATCAGAAAACATCGTAATATACTTACACCATCCCTGGCCCACAGTTGTAGATTACTCATGGGGAAGTATTCAACAGTAGAGTAGTACTTCACATCTGAGAGACAAACATAGAAAAAACATGTATTACAAACAATATACAACAACTCATATGTACTATCATAAAAACAATGTAACCATTATATCTGCCTATGGTTTATACAGCATATATAAACATGTTTCTAACTAATATTATTGTAATTACCCATAGATGTAGCCACACGATGAAACTCTTGATGAAAATGTTGCTGCAGGTTGACATCAACGGTCAAACGTGGAGGAAAGTCCAGCACCACCACCTGTAAAACACAATTGTTGCTATTTATAATTTACTCAATTCCCACATAAACATATATATTACTGCAGGAATCATAGCACATACATTTTCACAACAAAACAGGCTAATATACTTACGTTATGATGGAGGTTGCAGACACTGGTAAGGAGTTTGGCAAAGTCAGTCGAGGCCTCTCTGATGGTTCGGCTGGATGTGAGGTTGTTGCTGGGGGCGAGCAGACAGACGGCGTCGGGCGTCCGTGGCAAAACAGCGTTCAGCACCTCGGCCCTCAGCTCGGCTGCTGCTGCCCCAGGCGTGGACATGACCGCAAAAGACAGGCCCCCCTCTGGCATGTCCACAAACCCATCGGCCAGACTTCGTAGATGGGAGTCACCTACAAGCAGAACAAACTACAAGAAAAGACAAAGCAACATTAAAAATCATACTAATATATATATTGTAACATATAGAAAATAAAATTTTGATTAAAAAATATAGTTAAAAATATCAATACATTAGTATAATTAAAATAGTTAATACAATTGTGTTCAACTATCCAATATTAATACCTTCTTGTCTGGTGACTCAGCTGGAATGACCAACTTGTGGCTCCGTCCAGTCACCACTGAAGTTGGCCATTTCCGCACAGCATGACGGTAACCAGTACCGCGGCCTGTTAACACACAGAACAGCGAAATATTAACTACCTCTTCTATAAAAATCATATCGTACAGATGTAGGTGCATATGATAACAATATATGACACACAAAGTATGATATCACATATAAGTATCACAAAATTGTTCCATGTTCATATTGAATACATACGTGCATCACTGGCAGGGCCAGGCTTTGGGCTCTCCACAGGCACAGTGCGGCGCATCTCCATCCTCCTCTTTGCTGCCTGAGAACGACGATGGGACTTGCCACGAGCCATCTACAAAACACAACAGATAAATAATTACTTTATACATCCGCTATAGATACATATAAATCACACCCAGTTAGGAATAGGCCTCAGCTAATCATGACATATACTGTTGTAGATAACAGATTATCATGTTCAAAACCACGACCATAATAGAGAAAATACACTCACCTGGATATAAAAAAAAATGCTCGACAAAAACACAGAAAAGAAAAGAAAAACAGGTATCCCTGATCTAGTAAACACGCAAATCTTCACAATCAGTGAAACTGGAAAAGTCTCAGGGGTGTGATGATCAGCGTGGAGCCTCTCGGACAATTAACCGAAAGACAACTTCTCCATCTGTAACAGGTGTACTTATACACTCAGGAAGGGGCGTGGTCTAACAACTGCCGCACATCAGGAGGATTGGGGAGGAGGGTCCACAGATGGATGAATGTGGAATGCTTCAACAGAAACCAAATAATTCACAAACAGATAATTTCTTAATTTAAGATGATCTAGTTTCATTTTGATTATTATTATATGTTCACTGTTTGCCTTTTACTGTTTTCTCACTGTCCGTTTCAATTGTTACTCTGCCATATATCACATATTAAATTGTGATGTCCCTCAACACTGCTCCGACCAACACAAACTCCTGTTTTTCAGCTCTGTTGCCACATCTGTCTGCTACAGTTCTCTACATTTAGTTTTCATTTGATAATGACATTCAGTGATTATGTCTTTCACTAATGGAACTTTACATTTCATTTGAAAGTATTTTAGAATTCCAAAAAAAATGTAGTTCACAGAATCACTTCATTTCCTTTCTGTAAAATATAGTCACTGTCACGTTCTCCTGCCACATGCATCCTTGGCTTTGAGACAGTCCTCCAACCACATGCTAATTAACGAACAGCCCCATCACACTGCAATAGATACTGAAACCTGCGCATAACGACTGTCATTAGTTGCCTTTTATCATGTAGACATGCCAGTCCAAGAAAACACACCATCATTAGCTGGAGAAACTACAAGTGTGAGTTTCCATTATACTAATGTTTCCACAAACAAATTCTAAAGAACTGACCACATAAATTACAATATGTTTTTATTACTTATAAAACATTTATCCTTGTAATGTTTACACTACATTTATTTCTTTCCTCTAAAAACGTACTTTAGAAATATTAACAAACAATAGGCAACAACTCCAAAATTTCTGTGTAAATGTTCATACATGACAATTCTATCAGTCTATGAATAATTACATGAAATATTCAGGAATTTTACCCTTTCCTTATCATGTAACACAAAATCATGTACAAAAACTGACAATATCATACAAAAAACAATTCTATCAAATTTTATTACTAATATAAAGTCATTATTTACATACACCACAACACATTCGTTATCTTACACATATAATCTTTTCTTGAAACAAAAACAGATACTACCATATACTATTACAAGGTTTTTGCCTGAGAACAAAGTTGATGCTGATTAAATATAATATCATCACATTAATCATAGATACATTTCATTTCATTACAAAGCCATCTGCGTTTCCATTTTTCTACACATACATTTCATACCTCAATCCTCACTAAACCATTAATTACGCTACACACAGACACTAACGTTCTGTTCATAGTTACAGATGTTACTCATCTAATACAACCTGCTGTACTTGACAGGAAAAGCCTGTTGTGGCCTGTTCTGTACTCACAACTCCAGATAATTTAAATCTATTGTCCACAGTCTATTAACATGTAAAGAGTCCATTACAGCATCATTACCATGCACACACGCATGCAAATCACAACCATTTGCCAGTCATCGATACGCATTATCTGCCAAATGGCCCAATTCACCTGTGTTATGTAGGAATGCATCTTTTGCTTCACAGAGCCAACTCTCCAGGACTCATCCACACTAAACTTGCAGTAAAACATCATAAGCCGCTCCACACTGTCACTATAACAATACTGTTATACCATAATAACATTACTTACACAAAATTTTGTTATATTTCCATCACATCTGTATTTATACAACAATTTGACTTTCTGTTCCTTTCCACTTAATGTAGGAATACAGTTATTAGGGCCCGAGCACCAACGGTGCGTAGGACCCTATTGCATTTGTATTCGTTTTTATTATTATTAGGGCCCGAAGCACTACAGTGCGTAGGACCCTATTGTTCCTCTAGTGTTTGGCGGTTTGGCGGTTTAGCGGTTTGGCGGTTTGGCGGTTTGGCGGTTTCTTTTTCTTACGCCACTTTGAACCTCAATTTGACCCCCTAAACATGCTCAAAAACTCACCAAATTTTGCACACACATCAGGAATGGTGAAAAATTTGATATTTTGGGGGAATTACACATATGAATGGCAAAATGACTCAATAGCGCCACCTAGAAAATTGGGCTTTAGTGGAGTTAATACGGCTAGTTTCACGTAAACTCATGAAATTTGGTACACAGGTACAGTAGCCCGAGACAAAAACATTCCTGCTTTTAAAATTTCAAAAAAGGCTCAACAGCGCCCCCTACAGCACGTAGTGTGCAGGCATTGGAATTTATCGAACTCCTCCCAGGATTTTTATCCGATCTTCACCAAATTCGCTGTGTGGCATCTAGACCCATCCAGGATGAAAAGTTATTAAAATCTTGTGGCTGCGTCACACGGTGTGGGCGTGGCATGGCGGCCATTTTGAACAAAAAAGCTAAACAGCGCCAACTAGAACACGTGGTGCGCAGGCATTGGAATTTAACAAACTCCTCCCAGGATTTTTATCCAATTTTCACCAAATTCGCTGTGTGGCATCTACACCCCTCCAGGATGAAAAGTTATTAAAATCTCGTGGATACGTCACACGGTGTGGGCGTGGCATGGCGGCCATTTTGAACAAAAAAGCTTAACCTCGCCCACTTCAACACGTGGTGCGCAGGCATTGGAATTTAACGAACTCCTCCCAGGATTTTTGGCCGATCTTCACCAAATTCGCTCTGTGGCATCTACACCCCTCCAGGATGAAAAGTTATTAAATTCTTGTGGCTGCGTCACACGGTGTGGGCGTGGCATCGCGGCCATTTTGAACAAAAAAGCTTAACATTGTACAATGGAACACATTGTGCGCAGGCATTGGAATTTAACGGACTCCTCCCAGGATTTTTGTCCGATCTTCACCAAATTCGCTGTGTGGCATCTGCACCCCTCAAGGATGACAAATTATTAAAATCTCGTGGATACGTCACATGGTGTGGGCGTGGCATGGCGGCCATTTTGAACAAAAAATCTCAATGGCACCCCCTAGAAAATGCTGTGCGCAGGCATTGGAATTTAACAAACTCCTCCCAGGATTTTTGTTCGATCTTCACCAAATTTGCTGTGTGGCATCTAGACCCCTCCAGGATGAAAAGTTATTAAAATCTTGTGGCTGCATCACACGGTGTGGGCGTGGCATGGCGGCCATTTTGAACAAAAAAGCTTAACATTGTACAATGGAACACGTTGTGCGCAGGCATTGGAATTTAACGAACTCCTCCCAGGATTTTTGTCCCATCTTCACCAAATTTACTGTGTGGCATCTAGACCCCTCCAGGATGAAAAGTTATTAAATTCTCGTGGATACGTCACATGGTGTGGGCGTGGCATGGCGGCCATTTTGAACAAAATCGCCATGTGGAACGAAATGGGTTTTGGAGGTGAAGGGATCCATGTAAAATCACCAAATCCACACAAATCCTCATTAATCTCAAGACCTAATATTTAATATACAATTCAGGAATGTACGTGGTCAAACGGCTCCACAGCGCCCCCTAGAAATATTCAAATACTCATATAAAATCACTGCTTTATCCTACAAACATAAAATTTGGTACATACAAACATAAAATTTGGTACATACATACAAGACCAAGACCAACAGATTTGCACAGTCGAAATTCTAATCGGCTCTACGGCGCCCCCTAGGCAAGGTCGTGTGGAGAGGAGTGCGGTGAGGAGCGAGGGCCCGTCTGACGCTGCTTGCAGCTTTAATTTTTCTTACGCCAAATTGAACCCCAATTTGACCCCCTAAACATGCTCAAAAACTCACCAAATTTTGCACACACGTCAGGACTGGCGAAAAATTTGATATTTTGGGGGAATTACACCTATGAATGGCAAAATGACTCAATAGCGCCACCTTGAAAATTGGACTTTAGTGGAGTTAATACGGCTAGTTTCACGTACAGCTATAAAATTTGGTACACAGGTACAGTAGCCCCAGACAAAAACATTCCTGCTTTTGAAATTTTGAAAAAGCTCCACGGCGCCCCCTAGAAAACGTGGTGCGCAGGCATTGGAATTTAACGAACTCCTCCTAGGATTTTTTTCCGGTCTTCACCAAATTCACTGTGTGTCATCTGGACCCCTTCAGGATCAAAAGTTATTAAAATCTCGTGGCTATGTCACACGGTGTGGGCGTGGCATGGCAGCCATTTTCACCAATTTTGCCACATGGAATGAAATGAGTTTTGGAGGTGAAGGGATCCACCTAATATCACCAAATCCACACAAATCCTCACAAATCTCAAAAACTAATGTTTGATATACAATTCAGGAAGTGGCATGTTCAAACGGCTCCACAGCGCCCCCTACAAATATTCAAATACTCATAAAAAACCACTGCTTTGACCTACAAACATGAAATTTGGTACACATGTATAGTCTATCCAGACAAACAGATCTGTACATTTGAAATTTCAATTGGCTTCACAGCGCCCCCTAGAAAAAGTCGTGTGGAGACATTGGAATTTAACGAACTCCTCCCAGGATTTGTATCCAATCTTCACCAAATTCGCTGTGTGGCATCTACACCCATCCAAGAAGAAAAGTCATTAAAATCTCGTGGCTGCGTCACACGGTGTGGGAGTGGCATGGCGGTAATTTTGAGCAAACTTGCCATGTTGAACGAAATGAGATTTGGAGGTGAAGGGATCCATGTAAAATCCCAAATCCACACAAGTCCTCATTAATCTCAAGAACTAACATTTAATATGCAATTCATGAATGGACGTGTTCAAACGGCTCCACAGCGCCCCCTACAAATATTCAAATACTCATAAAAAATCACTGCTGTATTCTACAAACATGAAATTTGGAATATACACATACGAACCCGAGACTAACAGATTTGCACAGTCGAAATTCCAATGAGCTCTACGGCGCCCCCTAGACAAAGTCATTTGGAGACATTGGACTCCTCCCAGGATTTTTATCCGATCTTCACCAAATTCGCTGTGTGGCATCTAGACCCTTCCAGGATGAAAAGTTATTAAAATCTCGTAGCTGCGTCACACTGCGTGGGCGTGGCATGGCAGCCATTTTGAGCGTGCGACCATGAAGTGTGAAATGCTCATAACTTCATTGCACATGATCAGATGTGAATGAAACTTGATATGTTTTATGACAGGCTATCCATCAACACTTGGGCGCAGCCAAAAAGCTCCACAGCGCCCCCTAGAAATTTCAAAAATTCATATAAAATCACCGCTTTAACCTACAGACATGAAATTTGGCACATGTGCAGAGCAGTAACACAACTGTGTACTTTAAAGATTCCTATCATCTCCAGAGCGGCGGTGCGGGGGGGAGCGAGGGCCCGTCCGATGCTGCTTGCAGCTTTAATTAGGGCCCGAAGCACTACAGTGCGTAGGACCCTATTGTTCCTCTAGTGTTTGGCGGTTTGGCGGTTTGTTTGGCGGTTTGGCGGTTTGGCGGTTTCTTTTTCTTACGCCACTTTGAACCTCAATTTGACCCCCTAAACATGCTCAAAAACTCACCAAATTTGGCACACACATCAGGACTGGTGAAAAATTTGATATTTTGGGGGAATTACACATATGAATGGCAAAATGACTCAATAGCGCCACCTAGAAAATTGGGCTTTAGTGGAGTTAATACGTCTAGTTTCACGTAAACTCATGAAATTTGGTACACAGGTACGGTAGCCCGAGACAAAAACATTCCTGCTTTTAAAATTTCAAAAAAGGCTCAACAGCGCCCCCTAGAGCACGTAGTGTGCAGGCATTGGAATTTATCGAACTCCTCCCAGGATTTTTATCCGATCTTCACCAAATTCGCTGTGTGGCATCTCGACCCATCCTGGATGAAAAGTTATTAAAATCTTGTGGCTGCGTCACACGGTGTGGGCGTGGCATGGCGGCCATTTTGAACGAAAAAGCTAAACAGTGCCAACTAGAACACGTGGTGCGCAGGCACTGGAATTTAACAAACTCCTCCCAGGATTTTTATCCAATTTTCACCAAATTCGCTGTGTGGCATCTACATCCCTCCAGGATGAGAAGTTATTAAAATCTCGTGGATACGTCACACGGTGTGGGCGTGGCATGGCGGCCATTTTGAACAAAAAAGCTTAACCTCGCCCACTTCAACACGTGGTGCGCAGGCATTGGAATTTGACGAACTCCTCCCAGGATTTTTGGCCGATCTTCACCAAATTCGCTCTGTGGCATCTAGACCCCTCCATGATGAAAAGTTATTAAAATCATGTGGCTGCGTCACACGGTGTGGGCGTGGCATGGCGGCCATTTTGAACAAAAAAGCTTAACATTGTACAATGGAACACATTGTGCGCAGGCATTGGAATTTAACGAACTCCTCCCAGAATTTTTATCCGATCTTCACCAAATTCGCTGTGTGGCATCTGCTCCCCTCAAGGATGACAAGTTATTAAAATCTCGTGGATACGTCACATGGTGTGGGCGTGGCATGGCGGCCATTTTGAACAAAAAATCTCAATGGCACCCCCTAGAAAATGCTGTGCGCAGGCATTGGAATTTAACGAACTCCTCCCAGGATTTTTGTTCGATCTTCACCAAATTCGCTGTGTGGCATGTACACCCCTCCAGGATGAAAAGTTATTAAAATCTTGTGGCTGTGTCACACGGTGTGGGCGTGGCATGGCGGCCATTTTGAACAAAAAAGCTTAACCTCGCCCACTTCAACACGTGGTGCTCAGGCATTGGAATTTAACAAACTCCTCCCAGGATTTTTGGCCGATCTTCACCAAATTCCCTGTGTGGCATCTACACCCCTCCAGGATGAAAAGTTATTAAAATCTTGTGGCTGCATCACACGGTGTGGGCGTGGCATGGCGGCCATTTTGAACAAAATCGCCATGTGAAACGAAATGGGTTTTGGAGGTGAAGGGATCCATGTAAAATCACCAAATCCACACAAATCCTCATTAATCTCAAGACCTAATATTTAATATACAATTCAGGAATGGACGTGGTCAAACGGCTCCACAGCGCCCCCTACAAATATTCAAATACTCATATAAAATCACTGTTTTATCCTACAAACATGAAATTTGGTACATACATATAGTATCCCAAGACCAACAGATTTGCACAGTCGAAATTCCAATCGGCTCTACAGCGCCCCCTACACAAGGTCGTGTGAAGAGGAGTGCAATGAGGAGCGAGGGCCCGTCCGACGCTGCTTGCAGCTTTAATTAGGGCCCGAAGCACTACAGTGCGTAGGACCCTATTGTTCCTCTAGTGTTTGGCGGTTTGGCGGTTTGGCGGTTTGGCGGTTTAGCGGTTTGGCGGTTTGGCGGTTTCTTTTTCTTACGCCACTTTGAACCTCAATTTGACCCCCTAAACATGCTCAAAAACTCACCAAATTTGGCACACACATCAAGACTAGTGAAAAATTTGATATTTTGGGGGAATTACACATATGAATGGCAAAATGACTCAATAGCGCCACCTAGAAAATTGGGCTTTAGTGGAGTTAATACGGCTAGTTTCACGTAAACTCATGAAATTTGGTACACAGGTACAGTAGCCCGAGACAAAAACATTCCTGCTTTTAAAATTTCAAAAAAGGCTCAACAGCGCCCCCTAGAGCACGTAGTGTGCAGGCATTGAAATTTATCGAACTCCTCCCGGGATTTTTATCCGATCTTCACCAAATTCGCTGTGCGGCATCTA
>JAMOIN010001411.1:0-16566 GCA_024666655.1 Dascyllus trimaculatus
GTGGATGGATGATAGGTGGATGGATGGATAAATGGATGGATGGATGATAGGTGGATGATGGATAGATGATGGATGGATGGATGGATGGATAGATGGACGGATAGGTGGATGGACGAATGGATGGGTGGATGGATGGGCAGATGGGTGGATGGATGGATGGATGGGTGGATGGATGAATGGATGGATAGGTGGATGGACGAATGGATGAGTGGATGGATGATAGGTGGATGGACAAATGGATGGGTGGATGGATGATAGGTGGATGGATGGATAAATGGATGGATGGATGATAGGTGGATGATGGATAGATGATGGATGGATGGATGAATGGATGGATGGATGGATGGATGGATGGATGGATGGATAGGTGGATGGACGAATGGATGGGTGGATGGATGGGCAGATGGGTGGATGGATGGATGGATGGGTGGATGGATGGATGGATGGATGAATGGATGGATAGGTGGATGGATGATGGATGGGTGGATGGATGATAGTGGATGGATGGATGGATGGATGGATGAATGGATGGACGAATAGATGGGTGGATGGATGAATGGATATATTTTACTTTATTTATCCCCTTGGGAAAATCAAAGGTATCAAGTGTACACCAATGTACAAAAGAACATGCTATGAACATACAAATCATGCTGCTTAAAGAAATAGGGTGCAACAAATGCCGATATTTACAATAAAAAGGTGTATTAAAAAGTCTAACAATAAAAAAGCGGTGCACTTCTAGATCTTCTCATAGTGAGTCTACAAATCCAGCACCTGCAGCGGCACAGTGGGAGTTTACCTGCCCCTATTAGACTACATACATGGGTCGGCTCCATTTCCATGCCAGCGTTCGCCTGCGGTGCACCGAGTAGGTGGCGTCTGCTCACCATTTAAAAGGCATCTCAGCCAGTACATACACCGGATGCAGCATGTACGCCTACTTCAACCACATGGTGATACAAACACAGCCTGGTTAGTCCTGACGCCAAGCGAAAATGCAAAATACTTCATATACAGCAGAGCAGCCAGAAGCTAATATCTGATGGTATCATTTTCTCTCCGTGACTTCGTTATCTCGTCAGCGGTTAATAATACAATGAACCTCGATGCTCTGACGGATCCGTGCTTTGTTTAAGGTGACGCCTCCTGCAGCAGCTCCATTTAAGAGATATGCTCGCTATCACTTTTTTTTGTCGGATTGTGCCACAGCTGTAGGAAAAGTAGCACACCCACTGACTTAAACTGTGCATGAAAAAAACGCATCTTTGTCATTTGATTTGATTGAGACAAATTAGGCGACACAGCAGGAGTGCAAATCATACGGTAAAAAAGTTGAATCAGGCAAGAACAAAGGCAGTTTTCAATGGAATATTTCATTATCATGTGTGATATTATTTATTACCTTAATATAACTGCCAGAATTACTTGTTCCAGTTTTATATGGTCTTATTTCAGTTTTTATTTCAGTATTGTATCGCTTCATTCGTATTGGTTATCTACTTTTTTAGGCACTAAATGTCTTATTTTATGTCACTTTGTTTTTCCAGAGCAATATGTGGCGCAAGAATTTCCTTCGAGTTTAACAAAGTTTTGTCTTATCTTATGCCGACTTATCTTATCTTGACGTATCTTGACGTATCTCATCTTGACTTATCTTGATGTATCTTTACTTATCTCGACTTGTCTTGACTTAACTTATCTTGACGTATCTTTACTTATTTTATCTCGACTTATCTCGACTTATCTTGACATATCTTGACTTATCTTATCTCGACTTATCTTGACTTAACTTATCTTAACGTATCTGCGATAGGCTGGCGACCTGTCCAGGGTGTCCCCTGCCTTCACCAGTTCGGCTGGGATAGACTTTAGTCCCTCCGTGACCCTACAAAGGATTCAGCAGTGTGTAGATAATGGATGGATGGATCTTAACATATCTGGACTTATCTTGACTTGTCTTGACTTACCTTATCTTGACTTATTTTAACGTATCTTGACTTATCTTATCCTGTCTTATCTTGACGTATCTTTACTTATCTTATTTTGACTCACCTTGACTTACCTTATTTTAGTGTATCTTGACATATCTTGACTTATCTTGACTTACCTTATCTTGGCATATCTTGACTGATCTTATCTTGACTTATCTTAACGTATCTTGACTTGTCTTATCCTGACTTATCTTATCCTGACTTACCTTTTCTTGACATATCTGACTTATCTTGACTTATTTTAACGTATCTTGACCTATCTTATCCTGTCTTATCTTGACGTATCTTTACTCATCTTATTTTGACTCACTTTGACTTACCTTATTTTGGTGTATCTTGACATATCTTGACTTATCTTGACTTACCTTATCTTAACATATTTTGACTTATCTTATCCTGACTTATCTTATCTTGACTTATCTTAACGTATCTTGACTTATCTTATCCTGACTTTTCCTTGCTTATCTTATCTTGGTGTATCTTAAAGTATCATGACTTGTCTTATCCTGACTTATCTTATCTTGACGTATCCTATCTCGACTTATCTTATCTTAACGTATCTTGACTTATCTTATCTTGACTTATTTTGACGTATCTTTACTTATCTTGATTTACCTTATCTTGATGGATTTTGACTTATCTTATCTTGACCTATTTCATCTTATCTCGACTTGTCTCGACTTATCTCATCTTAAGAAATATGAATCAGTGTTTGATTATTGTACACTGTCTTTAAGCACCTTAAAACCCCCAAAACATTGAACAAGACAGACACACAACTGCAACCGTGCGATGATTGAGAGTCATTTACCTCATCTCCATGCCAACAGGTGTAAGTAGCAGGTTTTATTCACCTCCCGAGCTTTGTGTTTTTCTTTAAAAAAGCAGTTCTTCCTGGAAGGCAGAGCAGCGAACACACACAACATGCTGCCGACCACACTGTGCTCGCCTTTTAATCAATATCTCTCTCTGCTGCCTCACATTTCCACTCGCTTCCCACTCCTTCGCCACAATATCTGCCTGCATTTGCGAGATGAGATGTTTAGGATGAACATTTGAGGCTGTAAGCGGGCCTTTTAGCCACCGCAGCGGCAGATTTACTGCCACGCTGGAAAAGACAGTGAGGACAGATTGGTAGAGGGGGAAGGTAATCATGAGAGACATCCAGGGATGGAGGTAAAAAGGTTGAATCAAACGCAGCATAATTTTCACTTATGAAAATGATCAGCGGCAGATAGAAGCAGGAGAATGGTCACTAATGATCCGGAGATGGGCCTGACTGCGCTGCCAGATTTAGACCAGAACATCATGTGAGAAAGGACGCCAGGTTTCCTACAGATTCAGAGCACGTCCAAGCAGCAAATCTGCACTGTAGAAATGATTCTGTGGGAAGAAATAATGTCAGGGGCACCACTCAGTCTGCATGTACAGTGTTGGGAAGGTGGATTTTAAAATATAGTAACAGATTATTAGTCATGCTGTTAAAAATAATGTCACTTATTACATTTTATTGCTTTTTTATTCTGCTCTCAAACATTTTAAACTGGAAAATAAAGCTGAAAAGTCCTAAAAACATCAAATTAAAGCAGGAAATGCATTTGTTTTGAATCTTTATATGTAGCACCTAGCTTCTCTGGCATGCCCCAAGCAAAACAAACAGCTCAATTCCTTCTTGAACACATAAAAATAACATCGTAGGACAGGAGGACCCTAATTTTACGTTACCAATCACAGTATTTCACAAGTGCTACTCTGAAATTAGCAAATAGATGATGATAAATAGATAGTTTGTAGGGCTGGTATGGAATATTCGAATATCCAAATATGCTTTTGTTGTGGTGGTATTTGAATAATAATTTTGATATTTGAATATTTGTGTGCGCCGCTGCTGGGTGATGCCGAGCGTTGCCGAGTGCTGCCGAGCGTTGCCGAACGTTGCCAAGCATTGTGGAGGCTGTAATAAGCAGAGCATCGCCGAACGCTGTAGTACACCGCTGAGCGCTGCCGAGTGTCGCCGAGGCTCTAGAACACCACAGTGGTTCTAGTACGTGGACCTGCCAACTCCGGTGTGACGCTCCGGTCTGTATCTGTATCCGAATATTCCTTCGTTGTGGTGGTATTCGAATAATAATTTTGATATTCGAATATTCGTGTGCGCCGCTGCTGGGTGACACCGAGCGTTGCCAAGCATCGCCGAACGCTGCTGAGCATTGCGGAGGCTGTAATGCGCCACTGAGCACTGCCAAGTGTCGCCGAGGCTCTAGAACACCACAGTGGTTCTAGTACGTGGACCTGCCAACTCCGGTGTGACGCTCCGGTCCCCCCCCCCGAACCGAATCATCCATATTATCCGAATATCCAAAGCACATATATTGCTATTTGGACCAACCTTAATAGTTTGTTGACATGTTGTAAATTAATGCATGTATGTGTTATATTTGTTGCCTTTTGGACTTTTTGGACTCTTGTTCAGTACAGAATATGTCTTAGCAGGCATAACATAAGACTTTTAATGTGCTTTCACTGCTAAAATACGAGCTTTACACTGTAAAGTAACGCTAGAGTGCTTTTCTGATTTTTAGAAAGAAAATATTTGTGGATTTCCAGCACTGAGGAGTGTTTTTGTCAGACATCAGGGACACCTATGGCAGAGTCTTAGACACTTTGGCTACATCCACACCACATTTTCATTTTGAAATGGATAACCTCGGCTATGTTTATGCCTTTCATCCACACTGCTTCTGCCTTTAATGGAGATTTTGGGAAGTGCTGCTCATCCGGTTTTAGCAGAAACTGTTATCGATGACGCAAACCGCCGTATTCTGATTGGTCTGAACTATAATTCTCCGATTCCGAAGAAAACAACGACATTCGCCTTGACTGCTCGATCAGTGGTTATTTCACCATGAATAATGAATTACAGGCGTTGCTAACTTGTTGTCTGGAGTAGCAGCTGTTTTGCAGTTCAGGAAGTCCCTGGTATTAATTTTTAACCATTGTGGTTCTTCCTTGGAAAGTGGAAGTGGATTCTCCAACCAACCAACCCCCTGCTTCATGTTTACACCAGCATGCCCAGTGCACATTAATGGAGATAGCTTCTGTTTTAAATTGAAAATATACATAAACAAGCCTGCAAACTGCAAAAAAATCTGTTTTTAATCTGAATTTAAGTCTTTTACACTATTTCTAAAAATAGTAGAGTCAAAGAATATCATAAAAATAATATTTAAAACATGATTTCACAAATAATTACTGTTTTTTTAAAGAAAAGTCTGCTAAGGACTAGAAAATTGTATTTTTTTAGCTGTTTCTGCCCGCAGCCCCTATATTTTTACAAATTTGCTTTTTTTCAACAATGTTTGACCATAAAGTAACATCATCTTTACTGTATTTAAATTTGCTGTGAATGTCGTTATTTCTTGTCTTATCTTGACTTATCTTATCCTGGCTTATTTTATCCTGGTTTATCTTATCCTGGCTTACCTTATCTTAACATATTCATAAACTGGTCCAAACTGAAAAAAATCTGTTTTTAATCTATATTTAATTCTTTTACAACACTTCACCAAAAAATTACACTGTTTTTAAAATAGTAAATAGCCCCAAAAATATCATAAAATAAAAATTTGAAAATGATTTCACAAGTAATAGCTGTTTTTTGAAAGAAAATTTACGTCTGGTAAATCATTTTTAGCTGTTTTAGCCCCCAGCCCCTGTACAAATTTACTTTTTTTCAACAGTGTTTGACCGTAAAAGAACACAGTCTTTACTGTGTTTAAATCTGCTGTGAACATCATTATTTTACAGATATTTTCGCAGGTTTTTACACTTTCTGAATGTTTCACTATTCCACAGAATGTTTTTTAATGCTGCCAGAGCTTTACAGGAATTTGTTTTACAGTGTATTGTCCTCTGTTTTAGTTAGTAGTTAAATATAAGATTCAAATTATGCTTAAATCATATGATCATCCGGTTCAGACAGAGCACTGAAGTCTATTTTTTGTTTGTTTTATAATGCTTTATTGTGTTTGTGGCATTACAGGAAGCCGTGATCATCATCTCTCGTAATTATGCATCACTAATGCATGAATACTAGTAATATAGCGATGCACTACAGTAGTCACAGGAGACAGCTTAATGCATTGAGTGCTTTTGATACCTTATTCGTCGTTCTGCATTCACCAAAATAACATTTAAATGCAGGACGTTTTCTCGTAAAGGAGTAATTTTGCAGCATCTGAAGGCTTTGTACTGTTTGTTTAATCATGCTGGTAAATAACAACAAAGCATTTGATGTAAAATGATGTAAGGAGGGTTAGAGTTAGTCTGATCAGAGGTACCAGGTTGTTGCAAGCCAAAATGTTTTATACCTGAAGCTAGAAATGTATAAAGCAACAGGATGATAAGAGTGATCTACACGTATATTAACTAGAAACTGGGATCAGGCTGATAAAAGGCTGAAAGTCTGGATGGTTTTTGGAGCGTGAAAAGCCATACAGGTGTGGAACGCTGCCAGATCACAGCTGGCTGCTGACAACCAGGACTGTGTTTGCAAATTAGGTCTGACGTGCATCAAATTCACTTTCTGGTGTTTTCTGAGCTTTACTCAACCAGGCGCTGATTACACTCCCTCTGTGCTTGACATCTGCGCTTGTAGACTGACGGGTTGATCTAAAAACCTGTAACAAACTGTAATGAATAGCAGTGAACTCAACTCTGTACAGCATAAACGCAGCACTAGTGAACAGCTCCAGCCCGTACAGCGAGTGCGGCCTCATATATAAATGTGTTCTGTAATTTGATGTTCATGCTGCTTTCCAGAAATGCTTCTGCTGAGGACGTTATTGGCCCCACTCGATTACATTCTCAGACATAAATCACGGCATATGTTGTCAGAATGGCTCCTGTGGGGAATCAGCCCTTATTGCTCTGTAACACTGAAGTTATTGTCTTGCAGCTTCCTCACAGGTTCAGAGATTATATACGGCACAGAATATATGCAATACTTGACCATGACTGGCAAGGACGGCTTCCTGTCTGTTCCTGCCGCCATAATAAACATCAGCTCGACTGGGGAGAAGAAGCTCTGCTTAGCTTCTGCTCGTTTGAATGGAGAAGTTTCAGACTTGCAGAACTTTCATGGGGCTGATGTAGTGCATGTTATGTACTCGTGTGTTTCACAAGATCACAGACTGTAAGTTCTTTCAGAAGAGCCCAGATGAGTCCAATATTCCTTCTTAATTGATGCATCTCTGGAAATAACTGCAGTTAAAAGTTTAATAATGCTTAATTCACTTTTAAATTTAGCCCTGCTGACACTGCCTGGAGTTCACCATGGTAGTAGTGTGCAATTAGAACTACATAGCTACACATGGAAGTATTATGTACAGCTGCTTGTGTATGTGTTGGAGACAGAAATGGAAATTATGTGATTAAAATGAAAATAAAGGATCATGATATTTGCCCCAACTGGTGGATATACAGTCGTGAACAAAAGTTTACGTATACTTGTAAACACCATATGTGTCATGGCAGTCTTTGAATTTTCTAAGATGGAATTATTAAAACACATGCGTCTTCGTCACAAAAAACAATCCTGCATTTTAGTTGTTTTTGCTGGGTCAAAAATACACATGCAGAAATGCTCATATTCGGTTAAACATCCATTTTCACCTCAACCGGGCGCTTTCGGTTTCAGTCTGCCAGCTTCCGGTTGTATCTTTGACCCTCCTCTTGGCAGAATTGGTGCAATCCAACTACATTTGTCGACTTTCTGACAGAGACTTGTTTCTTCATCTCAGTCCACAGGTTCTTGATGGGGTTTTGGTCAAGACTTTGGGGAGACCAGTGTAAAACCTTCATTCTAGCCTGATTTAGCCATGTCTTTATCTGATGTCTGTCTGGGCTCATTATCTTTTTGGAACACCCAAGATCAACCTCCTGGCTGATGTTTGTAGATTGTCCTGAAGAATTTGGTGGTGATCCTGTTTCATCATTATTCCGTTGACTTTGTGTAAAGCACCAGTTCACTGGCAGCAAAACCAGCCCCAGATCATGATGCTGCCACCACCATGCTTGATGGTAGATTTTTGTTCTTGGGGTTTAAGGCCTCATCTTCTTTTCTCCACACGTTTCTGCTCAGTGCGGCCAAATAATAGAATTTTTGTTTCACCTGATCACAGAACTTTAATCTACAAGGACTTTTCTTCGTCCATGTGATCTCCCATTGCACCACATCCCAGAGGTGCTCTACTGGATAGAGGTCTGGTAACTGTGAAGGCCACTGGAGTACAGTGAACTTACTGTGATAAGCTTCATGACATGGTGTGTTATCGTGCTGGAATGATCCATCAGAAGATATTAACACTGTGGTCATAGCAATACTTGGGCTGTGGATATCCATGCAGATTTTTCAAATGCAGGTTTCACTCCGTTCTCAGCTTCCTGCTAATGAATATGAGTTTTAGAAATGAGGTTGTCTGGGCCTACACCACTGCCCAACTGGACTGTGTTCACCTAAAGCTGCCAAACGATGCTACATGCTGCAACACTAATCGCTGAGATTGTTATATAACATCTTTTCTGCTGGGTTTTTATGCCTTGGAATCGAGATATTGCAGGTTAATCATTATGAAACAGCACTTTGGTGAATATATCAGGGTCTCAAACACAGAAGCGTCTTTGGTCCAGACAGCATGTAACTTGAAGCCGAGCTGCTGGTCTGGCTGCAGGCTTCTAGCCCTGTTAAATTCTGGTTGAATAATTGCTTCCTGGTGGATACTTGTTGTACAGTCAGGGGTTCTGATGAATCACCTCTTCGGTGTCATCTCTGGAGCCGCTGCGCAAAAGTGTCCATAAAACAACAAAGTATTGACGTCAATGCAAGTCATAAAATCTTTGTCTGCGTTGTTTGTCCCTCGGTCCTTCCCTCCCTCCTGCTGTTTGTTTCTCTTCTGTGTTCCTGGTTGTTTTCTTCAGTCGGCCTCTTTATCTCTTCGTCTGTCTCGGCTCTGACAATCACCTCGGGGTCATTCGCTGCCGACGAGTCCTCCAGTCCCAGCAAGTGACATTTAAATGTTAGCAGCACCTAGCATGTCCTCAGATTTCCACGATGCACTCCTTGTAGCATCGTAACTGCTTTCTAATGTAACCTCTACTGACATAATCCAAGTCACTTTTGTTCATTTATTTATATTAAAGCTAGACTGACATGATTCAGTGTGCAAGACTGCTTCAGTGTTGGATGCTAGGAGAACATTTACCCCCATGCTAATGCAACCCCTTTAAAATCTACTATTGAGGACCCCTCAGGTGAAAATCATGGTGTGTTTTTAACTTGTTAACTTGTCCATATGATGTTTTTTATATGCTGGAAGACGCGTTTTCACATTGAAACAGCAGTGTAGTAATGACTAGAGGTGTAGTCGAGTTATATCTAAGCCGGTTTAAGGAAAAAAATATAAGTTTAACATACAGACATGAGCTTTTAGTAGTTTAATCAATGGCCATAGAAGAAATTGTCAAGCACAAAGAGGATTTTGAAATACTTAGATTCAGATGAGGCCAAAGGTGGTGTGTTGGCAAAGACATGTGCCCATGTGATTTGATTTTTAGATTTCAAGGTGTCCTGTGTACAAAGCTAATATGATTTTTGAAGGAGAAAGGCTTCTTTTGATGCTAGGCTACAGGAAAGATCACTACGCCACCACGAAAAAGCGTCTTTTATTACGATTGTGGCCCCAGATGACTGATTTCCACCAAGTCCGACAATAAGATTCGGAATCTTTGGATGATCTCAGGAATGTCAGACCTGTTGGTGGACATTTATGTGCGTAGTTGCTGGCCTGCAGAGTTAGCTTACCTGGAGGATGAATGTACATTGGCTACTTTTTCTTGCAACCATGTGTAGTGCTGCAGACATGGCTTGTTTCACTGGTTTGTTATTAGTAACTTTAAAATAGCAGACATTGGGGAAGCTAGTTTGTAGTAATACACAACTTGAGGGCAAAATTTGAGGGCAACAAATCAGGATCTGAGAGGAGCTTTTCTTTTGATGCCAACTAGCAACACAACTGTTGTGATTTAGGCAACTGGTAATATCTTTAAACTACATCAATAAATAGAAATCTAAACATATCTCTCTCTATATATATCAGTCCCTCCAGGATTTTGCAGGCATTTTTCAAGATTGTTGCTCCTAAAATGCCTGAATTCGCGGGAGCTTTTCTAAAAAAATTGCGATGAAAGTTGCGATGTTTTAAGCGTATTTGTTGCGATAAAATTGCAGGAGACAGTAAAAAAATTGTCAAAAAGTTGCATTTTTTTTCTTTGTATTGTATATTCATTAAAAATGTTAAAAATTTAAAAAGTTAATTTCACATCCTGGCACACGCGTGTTCACACACACACGCTCACAGCTCGTCACGTCAGTTAATGAATCTAACTGACCTTCATTGTTTCAGTGCTGCCACAGATCTGGATGCAACAGCTTCCATCACGGTGGTTTGTCTGGTCTGTGGTCCGCTGGTTTCACCCATTCTCCTGATATGTTTACGGTAGAAAAATGTTTGTCAATCGATGAATTTCGTTTGTGTTCCACCTCAATATTGCACGGGGTGCAAAACAGTTTACCTCCGCTTTCATGAAGAACATCAGGGAATTGTTCTGCAGTAGTTTTTGTTGCATACGTATCTGTATCTTCAAACCATAAACAAGGAAGTGAATTCGGTGACGTACGTGCATTACTGGGGACTGCTGTGATTGGTGGAACTCACGGGAGGCGGGACAAAATTGCGGAAAAGTCGCGGTGATTGGACGAAATTGCAAGGTTGCGCAGAATTCATGGAGATTGGTTGAATTTGCGTTAATTGTTGCGATCGCAACATCGCAATTCCTGGAGGGACTGATATATATATACCATTTATTGCGGCTTCATCACCTGATGTGCCTTTTTCACTCTGGTTTCTTTGTGTTTTTCTTTGCTTTCTTCAGAGGATTATCTTCTTCCCTTTCGTCACTGTCAACACTTAGTTACCACGAACCACGGAAGCATCTGTGTTTGGATTTGAAAGAAACTGAATCGATGTATGACGCGATTTTGCCATGTTTAGGGACAAATGTTGGACTTAAATCAGTTGTTTGGGGACAGTGCGTCTGCCTTTTCAAACAGATTTAGTTGTGATTGCATGAAAACTGCCCTATGTTCCTTTTTTTCTGGCCACTTTAGCTGAAATATATATATAAAAAAAATCATTGCAGAATCTGTTACTGTATTTAAAATGAATGTTGCTCCTCCACCTAATTTCATAACCAACATCTGCCTGAATGTAAACAGAGCCTGAGCGTATGATTCATTTCTACGTGTCTCATAGTGTAATCATTAAATGAATCCATATGTCCGGAGACCACAGCACAGAGTGGAATTAGCAAAACAAACAGAAATATGTGATTCATTCCTCTGACTCCCCCTCACCCACCTGCCTCTCTTCTCTCACCCACATCTCCTTCGTACTCCGATTCCCTGCTGCCGCTGTGTATCTTCCTCGAGCCCAATAGAGGCATTGTCATGTCGTCTTCCAGTTTCTATGGTGACGAGGTGCGATCTGTCGCCGGAGAGTCTCTCGCCTCGTCGCTCCTCACTTTGCCCCAGTGACTTTTAAGCATGTCCACTTTCTCTTAGATGACAGTCAGATCCAGTAGGCTTACATGCTGCCTCACTCAGTCCGCCTCGAGCGCAATTAGTCACATTCTAATCTGCTTTATCAATTATAATCACACCCATCAGTCACAACATTAAAACCAGCTGCGTGATATTGTGCAGGTCCATCTTGGGCTGTTAAAACACCTCGAACACATCGCGGCAAAAACACAGAGGGTGTCGGCAGGTGGTCCCTTGGGTTCTGTGGGTTCCAGAGTCGGGCCTCCATGGATCTGACTTCTTCTAGCATCCCACAGATTCTTGATTAAATAGGGATCTGGGGAGTTTGTAGGCTTGGTCAACATTTCAGGCTCCTCGTAATGTTCCTTGAGTCATTCCTTAGCAATGTGTCAGGTCTGAAACAGTGTTTAGGTGGTACATGTCTGTATAGCGTCTACATGAATGCCAGAATCCAAGGTTTCCCAGCAGAACGTTGCTTTGTAACGAGGTGATCCATGTTTTTCACTTCACGTCTGTTTAATGTTGTGGCTGATTGGTGTAAATACAGTAATGTACCAATGAAAATCCTACAAGGTACAATGTAAGTAAGAGTTTCATTCGTACAATAAGAGACAAACTCTTGCACCTTCTGTTACCCCTTTTCCACCAAGCTGGTTCCAGGTCTAGTTCATAGCCAGAGCCTGACTTAGCACCAGGTCTTTGTGTTTCCACCACCTAAGCACCGACTCCAGGTTCTAAAAACTGGTTCTTAGCAAGCACCAACTCTTTGCTGGACCAGAGCTAAGCACTGAGTACGTCAGGGGCTGGGGGCGGGGTTATCGTGACCAACCATCAACGGTGGAAAGGGACTCACAAGCGCTAATTAGTGTCCTTGTTCTCCAGGACGTCCCTGGTCCCATCACACATGTATTGGAATGACTCCCAGGACACACGGAAGTTTACCACAAACTGTTGATGCTAAAATTCGGTACAGTTGTGTCCCACCAGTAGCGCGATCACGACCTCCACCTCACAATCAGCCTTAAGACTATCTATAGAGATAAACATAGATGTTATCATCAACTTACTGTGTTTGTTTACCTGCTATGTAATGGATGCTAGCGTAGTGGTTTCACGGTGACACAATGGCTCCAACTTGGCTTCTTGCCAATGGAAAAGCAAACAGGTTCTTAGGAGGAACCTGATTAGAACCAACTGAGCACCAAACTAGGACCTGGTTCTTCTTGGTGGAAAAGGGGTAAATGTAAACATTCATTTTATGCACTGTAAGATTGAGGAAGTTGTCTTTCCCGCTCTTATTAGACTAACCCAGCAAGAAGCTTCAGTAAAAAGCATCTAGACTTCTTCTTTAGGTTCTTGAAGACCTTTCACCTTCATCCAAGAGGCTTCTTCAGTTCACAACCGAAGAACTAAAGACCTGAAGAAGCCTCTTGGATGGGAGTTGTTCCGTCTTCAGGAACCTAAACGAGAAGTCCAGTTGATTTCTACTGAAGATCTTAGGATTATCATGATCTAGACGACTGTGAGACTCTACACAGACAACCGACAGCTAGATATATTTTTCTGGTCTGAAAACATTCTTTGAAAGTTCTGCTGCAAACTTCTAATCATGTTTTCAGCCAAAGGTTTTTTTATTTTTATTTCCAAGAATCTTCATCTTAAAAGCAGGATAAAGTTCTTTCAAGACACTTTCCTCAAAGTACACTGAATGTTGCATGAAGAACAACGTCTATTTGTGAATGTTTCGTGGAAGAACGTTCTTTATATGTTACTTCAACAACATCCCCAAAGTGTCCTCAGAATATTACAGGCAAAATGCTCTAACTCTGTTACTATGTCACATTACAGGAACATTTTATTTAATAAACAGCAACAATAACGTCTTGAAAATGGGTTTTGAATATTGGTTGTAGAAAGTTCTCCTTCTGTTATCGTGCAACGTAACTGACAACCCAAGCATCCTCTAAATGCTGCAATTAAAACATTATATCTTAGGCCCCGTCCACACGGAGACGAGCCCAGGCCTAAACACAGAAATAGTTCTTCAAACCTGTGTATCGTCCACAAGAAGCCGGCGTTTTGGGGGTCTGGAAACGATCATTTCTGAACCTAGGTCCCAGAGTGCAAAGATCTGAAAACGACGTTTATGCAGCACCGTTGTTACGCCCTGCTTCTTTTTCTGACACGCTTGCCTCATAGCGCCACCTCTCGATAGATGCGCCAAACTCAGACAACAACGACAACAATGTCTCCGTATAGAGCTGCGTATGTCCTGCTGATAGTTCCACCTCATCGTCCGTCCAGACTAGAGTCCTACCAGCTCGTCCGCTCGTATTTGCCGCCGCCATGTTCTGTGTTTACATCGTATACAGATTTCTTCATGCCTAAAGTCCTGCCACCAGTTTCCGCTTGTTTCTGTTGCGGCATCATAGCGCCACCAACAGGCCTGGCATGTGTTTTACATCGTTGGACGGACACATTTACTGAAACAGCTCCGTCTTTATGAAGGACGTTTTTGAAACTTTAAGCGTTTTGCCTTCATGTGGATGGGGCTTTAACTAACTTTCAACCTTCAAAGGAACATATCTGAAATGAAAAATATCCTTTAAATGTTCTTTGGATTTAAATGTCTTCTTAAAAACATCATCAGAACTTGATGTTGAGGGAACGTTACCTTCTTACTGATCAATACCAGGTCTAGTATTTGAATGCAGAGTTACAATCTCAAGGAAACAATATAGTGTTAAATAAAAAACGTGGAAAACAACACATAGTTCCATCGATTCTTAGCGTTACACTCGGTTGTACGCATGAAAAGTGACCAGACTGTCCAGAAACAAGATATTAAGTGAGAATTTCAAATCCCGGCTCCTTTCTCACCTCCACACGGCCGACCGATCGCTGTGTGAAGTGGGTGCGAATGTCGGATTGTCAGTTTCAGGCAGAAGCGATCGAACATAAACTCCCTCAATCAAACCATCCACGGCGGAGAGGGCTTCTGAAACTTCTCAACCTCCTGACAGGCTCTTCAGACCGAGTGTGCTGCTTCAGTTGGTGCTTCTGTACGACTGCAGGGTCTTTGAAATCAGACAATCCAGCAGGTCTGTGAGCTCCACGATCGTTCCTCATGTCTTAGGAACAGTCAGGTCCGCCCTGCTCTTTGTCTCCCACCTATAAGCGAATGTACAGTCGTTCGTGTTTGCATATTTTTCTATTCCTGTCGTTAAATGTCAGCCTGAGCGTGAAACCTCATCGCAGCTCACCACTCAGGAGGTGTGCTGCCGATAAATCCTGACGGCATTATCACTCCTTCGTCTGACAACAAATACAAGTTAATGGCAGCATCTGTGCTGTGAGAGCAGCTACTGACATTTAAAAGGAGTAATAACGGAGAAAGTTAGAGGCACAGAGGGTTTTCATGCAGACGCACAGCCGCAAAGCATCTGAAGCTTCTTTGATTTGCGTCCTCGGCTTGAATCTGAGCACTATTTGTTCTAAACAGACGATATATTCTAGCTTTATCATCTGTCTGGACTGAAAACTAACCAGACACGTTATTTCTTTCTATTATTTCCATCTCTCATCTTCGAACCAGGGCTCGGTTGTTAGCAGCGTCGCCTCACAGCTAGAAGATCCCCGGTTCACGTCCCGGTTAGGACGCCTGGGATCTTTCTGTGTGGAGTTTGCATGTTCTCCCTGTGAAGCGTGGGTTTTCACCGGGTTCTCCAGCTTCCTCCCACAATCCAAAAACATGCTGAGGTTAATTGATGATTCTAAATTGTCTGTAGGTGTGAATGAGAGTGTGCTTGGTTGTCTGTCTCTATGTCCCCTGCCTTTGCCCGAATCAGAAACTTTGCGTCCCTACACAGGATTAGGGGGTGTATAGATAAAAGATGGATTGATCTTCTAATCATATTTATAAACCAAATTCATGAAACATAGTTTGGAATTCGCTTGAATTTTCCACTCAAGTTGAAACGTTTTCAATTCATTCATTTCATCTTCAATTCGCAGCTAACTGCATCTTTTCCTTTTAAGTCATTGTGTTTTCTCATTTTAACCGTACAGCAGTTTGAGTTAACTCCTCTTGCTTTTAAATATGTTATATAAATACATTTGTACGGTGCCCCAGAAGGGTCAACGCAACCGCAAAAGCCACAACACGCTAATAGTAACGCTAACAGTTGATGCAACTTACCGCAGGGCTAGTTTCACAATAACCAAACGATGGACGGCAGAGCACGTACATAACGTTATGACAACTTCAGCACGGTGAACAACATTGCTAATTTGTGAAAACACGTAACGACTTTAATCACAATCATCCAGCAGCAGCGTTTTACTTACGTCTCATTAAACTCTCCCATAATCAAAATAGTCCGTCAGAAAATGTTGTCCCCTGGAAACGAAGCCTGTTCTTCTGACCGCTGCGCACTTCCCGTGTGGCCTTTGCATTTGCATTGTGACTTTTGCGGTTGCATTGACCCCTCTGGGCTACCGTAAATTTGACTTTCCTCTGACTCTGTATGCAATCTTGCTGTGTCTAAAATTCACTTTTCTTTTAGGTTTATGTAGGCAGTTTTGGTTCCAGACTGTTCTGCAAACATGCAGTTTGTTTAGCTTGCTGAATGTCAAATAACAGTTATTATTCCTTTACTTCCAACAAACAAAGTTTTGTTGGCTTTTCTACATATTTTGGAGTTTTCCTGATAATCTAGGTCTTTTCCTGAGGTCGGTCTTTGGGTTTTGGTTGTTGGTTTAGTTTTGTTAGGCTCTTTCCTGCTTGTTTTCTTTTTCTGTGTCTCTTTTTTTGTGCACAACCAGACGCTAGTTGCCGTTTTATTTTGAAATCCTCGTGTGTCTTTTGTGTTTTTACTTCTGCCCTTTGTCTGCGTTTCCCTCCTCTTTTGATCG
>JAMOIN010001917.1:0-16563 GCA_024666655.1 Dascyllus trimaculatus
GTAGCCCCTCCCTCCCAGTGACATCATGTGGTGTCGTGTTTTCAGAGTGTTGCGGGTGTGATGGCGGCGGTGGCCGAGCTGCTGCGGGTCCCCGTCCCCGTTGACTACCGGCTGAGCCGAGCGGCCGGCCCCGAGCAGAGCTCTCTGGCTCTGCTGGCCGGAGTCCGAGTGCCTTTGCCACAGGTGAGTCCACTGCTTCTGCTCATGTCACGGCCATCTCTGCAATTCCCTGCACTAACCAAGCAGGTTAGCACGTTAGCATCACTCTGTGCACGTTAGCGTCACTCTGTGCACGTTAGTGTCACTCTGTGCACGTTAGCATCACTCTGTGCACGTTAGCATCACTCCATACAGGTTGGTCATTCGTTCCGATCAGTTCATCCAGAAAACACTAGTAGTGACTGCCGGCTGTTTGGTGTGTTTGCAGGTTTTAACAGGAAACAGACAACAGAGACCTGCAGCTGCTACAGCAAATACAGGTGTCACACACACACACACACACACACACACACACACACACACACACACGTTGTGTCTTTCCTCACCTTCATTTTCCCTTCATATTTAAACTGTGTTTCTCTTTAGGTGTCAGGATGGACTGCATCCAACATGGCGGCGCTGCTGCGACTGCCAGGCCTCAGTGTTGCAGCTACTGCAAGGTGCTGCTGGGAAACGGAGTCCGGATCATCAAGGAGCTCAAACAGGTGGGACTCGGCAGAGGAGTGTTTGTAGTCAGAGTGAAAGTACAAAGATCAGACAGGTAGTCACTGTGTGTGTGTTTGTGTGTGTGTGTGTGTGTGTGTGTGTGTGTGTGTGTGTGTGTGTGTGTGTGTGTGTGTTACAGGAGGGTCGATCCAGCCTGGTGTTCTGCAGTCCAAACTGCTCTTCTCTCTACACAGCAGATACACACAGCAGGTCTGCAGGAAACAAGGTGAGAGTTCCCATCTGATCAGATTATTGGTTATTGATTATTGGAGACGAGCGGGTCCAAACCAGGGCAGTGGTTCAGTCCGCAGACACTGGGCACTACACTGGATTTCCCACAATGCACCGCTGTGACATGTTCCTGTGTGTCTGTTGTCAGGCCACAATGCCCGTCCTGCAGTCTGGCTCTGAGCGCCTCCCTCCCAGCAGAGGGCAGCACCAGTATGCCAACAACATGTCCTCCATCGCCGTCCACTCCCTCCCCCACACTCCCTCCTCCTCCTCCTCCTCCCCTCCTCTGTCCTTCCCCCCAGCCTCTGCCATCACCATGGAGACCAGGCCCCGTGTGGACAGCCTCAAGGTGGGCGTGGTTACTGACATACTCTCAGGTGACATTTGATGATGGCGTGGGTTTTGATCAGGTGATCGACTTTCTGTTTGTGCAACAGGTGAAGGTGAAGCTCAAGCCACGCCCCCGGGCGGTCCCAGGCGGAGAGGACTCACTGTCGCCTCGCCATGGGAAGAGAATGAAGAGTTGCCGCTGGAGACGCTGGAGTGTTAGCATCACACTGAGCAGGTTAGCATGTTAGCATCACACTGAGCAGGTTAGCATGTTAGCATCACACTGAGCAGGATAGCATGTTAGCATAGCACTGAGCAGGATAGCATGTTTACATCATACTGAGGAGGATAGCATCAAACTAAGCAGGATAGCATGTTAGCATAACACTGAGCAGGATAGCATGTTAGCATCACACTGAGCAGGATAGCATGTTTACATCATACTGAGCAGGATAGCATCAAACTAAGCAGGATAGCATGTTAGCATAGCACTGAGCAGGATAGCATGTTTACATCATACTGAGCAGGATAGCATCAAACTAAGCAGGATAGCATGTTAGCATCACACTGAGCAGGATAACATGTTTACATCATACTGAGCAGGATAGCATCAAACTAAGCAGGATAGCATGTTAGCATAGCACTGAGCAGGATAGCATGTTTACATCATACTGAGCAGGATAGCATCAAACTAAGCAGGATAGCATGTTAGCATAACACTGAGCAGGATAGCATGTTTACATCATACTGAGCAGGATAGCATCAAACTAAGCAGGATAGCATGTTAGCATAGCACTGAGCAGGATAGCATGTTAGCATCATACTGAGCAGGATAGCATCAAACTAAGCAGGATAGCATGTTAGCATAACACTGAGCAGGATAGCATGTTTACATCATACTGAGCAGGATAGCATCAAACTAAGCAGGATAGCATGTTAGCATAACATTGAGCAGGATAGCATGTTTACATCATACTGAGCAGGATAGCATCAAACTAAGCAGGATAGCATGTTAGCATCACACTGAGCAGGATAACATGTTTACATCATACTGAGCAGGATAGCATCAAACTAAGCAGGATAGCATGTTAGCATAGCACTGAGCAGGATAGCATGTTTACATCATACTGAGCAGGATAGCATCAAACTAAGCAGGATAGCATGTTAGCATAACACTGAGCAGGATAGCATGTTAGCATAGCACTGAGCAGGATAGCATGTTTGCATCATGCTATGCAGATTAGCATCACATAATACCAGTTAGCATATTTGCATCACACTCAGCAAGTTAAAATTATACTGAGAGGTTTAGCATGTTAGCATCATGGTGAGGATGCTAGCATTACACTGCCTGTTGGCATCACACAATGCAACACTGTACCTTACGTCTCTTCTTTAATGCAGGGGTCCTTGCATTCCTAATGAGGCGGTTGCCATGCCAACAGAGGAGGAAGTGGACGTGCTGTTGAAGAAGCTGGGGGCGTGTCTTCGTCCCGACCCGTTACCCAAAGACCAGCGAAGGTGCTGCTTTTGTCACCAGCAGGGCGACGGACAGACGGACGGACCGGCCAGACTGCTGAACCTGGACCTGGACCTGTGGGTGAGTGTGCTGCTCTGTGCAGAGCTGCAGAGACCCGACGGTGGTCCAGACCTGCGGTTGACCTGTGTCTGTGTGTCAGGTGCACCTGAACTGCGCTCTGTGGTCCAGCGAGGTGTACGAGACCCAGGCCGGCGCCCTCATCAACGTGGAGCTGGCTCTGAGGCGAGGTCTGACTCTGCGCTGCGCTTACTGCCAGCAGACCGGGGCCACGAGCGGCTGCAACCGCCTGCGCTGCACCAACACCTACCACTTCACCTGTGCCCTGCAGGCCCACTGCACCTTCTTCAAGGTAACACGCTGCAACACTGGCTGTCCTGCTGGGTCGACCCTCCGATCCCCGAGCAGAGATGTCGTCTGTCAGCAGGACTCAGTTAGAATGATGGAGACCAGACAGACTCAGAGAAGAAGTTGCATTTCTCACATTATTTTTGTACAAAGATGAAAAAACAGAACCTGGGATCATCACGTTTCATGTTTCCACAGATGTTACCAACACTGGAACCATGGAGGCTCCACGGCCGTAGTAATCTAACTATTCACATTTCAGGTGCTCTGTGGAAACGCTGCCTGCTGAGTGGGTCGTGGAGAATCAGTTGTGCTGAGAACATGTGATCTCAGTCTTCAGGCTGTGAAGTTCAGGGGGTCCAAGCATTGTGCAGCTGTCATGATACAACCAGTCTGAGTTTCACCACAGCCTCCGTCACCCTGTCCTTAAGACAAGCTGTAGACTTCCACGTTTTCTCACCCCTTAAGGCCAAATCATGCTTCTGTGTCTGCGTGTCCACAGAGACATACATGTATCACCTCGTCCCCCAGTGATTCCTTAAACAAAAGGTTGTTCTGAGGAGAAACTGAACGAGGAGATTCTTCACCATCCACACGTTTAGAGTTCAGCTCTACAGACACAGACGTTGATCCTGTCTTTTAAAGCTGAACCAAGCAAACAGAATCACTGCAGTAGCTGAGAAAACCTGTGAGACGAAGGTCCGATGCATCAGTAAATTCAAATGAAAGCTAAAGTAGGACTATAGTGGAAGATCCACAGTCCCACAGGTGGACACGACACACACCTGAACACACACCTGAACACACACCTGCTCACACTCTGCTCCTCCTCCTGTCCTCCAGGATAAGACCATGCTCTGTCACCTCCATAAACCCAAGATGGTTCCTCTCAGTGGGGACCGGTCATCCAGTGGCTCCCCCTCCTCCACCCCTGGTCCGACCCCCGACCCGGCGATGGCGTCCTCTGACCCGTACAACTCTGAGCTGCGTTGCTTCGCCGTGTTCCGCCGGGTGTTCGTGCAGCGGGACGAGGCGCGGCAGATCGCCGCCGTGGTGCAGCGCGGCGAGCGACAGCACACCTTCCGGGTCGGCAGCCTGCTGTTCCGCGCCGTCGGCAGGCTCCTCCCACATCAGATGAGCAGCTTCCACAACGAGACCGCCATCTTCCCCGTCGGTTACCACGCCAACCGCATCTACTGGAGCATGCGCCACAGCAACAGGTAAACGTCTGGGTGAGCACCTGCAGCTCTGCTCCTCTGCAGCCTCCTGACCGTAAGTTAAAACGCTGACAGAAACGATCAGACTGTAAAAATCCAGACCTGGATCTAGTCTGAGTTTGTCGTCCGTCTGCGTCTCGGTGCTGCTCTGCTCCCAGAGCTCCTGCAGCCCTTTAACTGTGGAAGTCCTGTTCTGTAGACACGTAGCCCCGTCTGAGCTCAGTCCACTAAACTGAGACAAACAGAGAAACTTCAACTAGAATTTAATGTTGAGGAGAAGAAGTCAGGCGGGTGGAGAGCTCCGTGTGGTCACCACGAGAGGCTGGAAGTCCTCAGAACGGTCCAGAGAGGACAGTCAGGCTCTGGGCAGCAGACTGACGGTGTTGAGGAATGCTGAACAGATGTGTCCTGACTTTGTCCATAGTTTTAAAAAGTGGAGCCAACTATCAAAAATGTGATCGAAGTGACTCAAAGTTTGTCCTCGACGACTTGAAACAAACTCAGAACCACTGAAACCCTGGCAGAGAGTTTAGAGCCACTCAGAGTCTGAAATGATCGATTATTCCTCCAAAGTGAGAGAATTCTGAACAATAGGACTGAAAACGTTCCACAGTGACTCCAAGACCAGACGTAAACCAGGTTCACTCTGCAGGCTCATTTTCAGCCTTATTGATCCGATGAGAATCCGTGGTGCAGCTCTGAGTGTGTGTCGCTGGTGTTGCTGTTGCAGACGCTGTAAGTACATGTGCTACGTGGAGGAGAGGGAGGGCGAGCCGCTGTTCAGAGTGAAGGTGGTGGAGAAGGGCCACGACGACCTCACGCTGACCGGACCCACGCCCAAAGGTAAGGACCACCTGCTTCACCTTCACACTCACAGAAAGCATTCCAGGAGCTCCTCGGTCAACAGCGGCCTCGTGTTCGGACGTTTGCTGGTTACCAACGACGCCCATAGATGACTTTAACCTAGTCTGGTTCATAAAACTGGCTCAGGAGACCGGACTGCTGCAGACGGCTGCTGTAGGGGGTTTTCAGGGAGACCAAAGTCCCCACATGTTGGTCAAAAGGCTTTTTGTGTTCCCAGAATGTTCTTCTAAAAGGTCGAATCACGTTCTGTAAAAACGTTCTCTGAGTGTTTGGTGATAACGTTGTTAGAACGTTGCGCTGTGGAAGTGTTTTCACTGGAAGGGTTCCTTTTTGCTCCCAGAATGTTCCTCTTCAGAGGCTGGATAACATTCCAGAAACGTTTCAGCGATTTACTGTTAGTGTTTGTAACGTTGAGTAAATGTTCTACAAAGGAACTGTTGCCTCAACAACGTTCCCACAACGTTCCCACAATGTTCTGCCTTTATCCTCCTTTATTACATTACAGGAACGTTACATAAGAACCCTTCTGTCATTTCAGGTCTGAACAGCATCATTACTCCAGTGTTTGTGGTTGATCAGAACCTTTAGGGAACCTTTAGGGAACGTTAGCTGGAAGCTGCAGCAGGGTGCTAAACAGAGCTGTTTGTGTTGCAGCCGTGTGGGAGCAGATACTGGAACCAGTGTCCCAGATGAGGTCCTCCAGTGGGACTCTGAAGCTGTTCCCAGGTTACCTGAAGGGAGAGGATCTGTTCGGGCTGAGCACGTCTGCAGTGACCCGGATCATCGAGTCTGTACGTACCTCCTCAGCTCACATCCACCTTTTAGGTTCTTCTATGAGAAGAACTCCAGGAGGTTCCATCGTCTCACTGTCAGCAGGTTTGAACCACAACGTCTGAGGAACCACTGCAGATAAAACCTGGAGGAGTCTCTGGTGTCTCTCATCATGTCACTGATTCTCAATCTGTAAGATCAATAATCTGATTATGGGGGAGTTGAAGTACAGAAGAAGTACTGGTCTGGTCCAAGAGGGGTTCTGGAGTCCAGATGGTTCTCAGGTAGAACTGAGTTCTGTAGACCTGAAGGTGGTTCAGAGTTACTCAGACACGGTTTAAATGACATTAACGTCTTGATGTTTGATCTACTGGTCCAGTATTCCAGGTTCTGGATCAGTGACATGATGAGAAACGACAGAGGAGCCTTCAGGTTTTGTCTTTAAAGCTTCCTCAGATGTTGTTGGTCAGACAGACTCAGTGTGAGGAGAAGCCTGCTGACGGTGGGTGGATGGGAGCTTTAAATGTCCTCTGGTGAAGTATTTGATGTGTGAACCAAGCATTTCCCAGAGAGCATGTTAAACATGTGGCTGAGCACTAACCAACCTGCCTCTGTGTGCAGCTGCCTGGAGTGGAGGCCTGTGAGCGCTACACCTTTCGCTTCGGCAGGAACCCTCTGATGGAGTGGCCTCTGGCCTTCAACCCGTCGGGCTCGGCCCGCTCAGAACCCAAAGCCTACCAGGCCAAGAGGTGAGAGCAGCTCCAGCTGAGAGTCAGGCCTCAACGTCACTCAGTCAGGTTCAGAGTTCTTCAGCAGGGAAACTCTCTGAAGCCCTTCAGGCTGCAGCTTTTTCTGCTGCTTGGTCCAAAAACTCTCCTGGTTCTCATGAAGAGACGCCTGACAGAAGCTCAGTTTCTCTGACTGGAGCTTCCTGTAGTTTAAACTCCATGTGAACTCACAGTTTGTTGAGCTGCAGCTCCACATGAGCAGCAGAGAAGCTCTGAGCAGGAAGAACCAACGTCAGCTGTAGGCTGCAGGTTCCTGGAGCATCCATCAGCATCTTGTTGTCCACAGTTAAAAGATGAGCTGTGAGAATGTTTCAAGTTTAAAGCCCTGATAGGAAGCAGCCCGTGTGCATAAACTCACCTGGTCTCAGGTAATGTGACCTTCAAACACTGTACGTTGCCCAGAGTGACTTCAGATGACTCATGATTCGTCCCAGATGACAGTAACATTGTCCTGAGCTGCTCTGACTGGCTCCTCCCCCTCTGGCAGGCCCTACCTGCTGACCAGCATCGCTCCCCGCTGCCAGGGCTCGGTGGGCTCCATCGTGGGCCTGGTTCCCGGCGTCATCTCTCTGGCTCCGGGCGAGTCGGTGGCCGGGGCTCACCAGGGACGACACTCCAAGTCGTCTCAGTACCGACGCATGAAGGCTGAGTGGAAGACCAACGTGTACCTGGCCCGCTCTCGCATCCAGGTGAGACTCCTGCAGCAGGTAGACACAGCTGTTGGCTGGGATTGGTCTGAGGGCTGCACCGGGGAGGTGCTTCAACACACCGGGGTTCCCTTTGTAATCCAGCTTCACTAAAGCAAACAGGTTATTCAGTCTGTCATGATGCCCCTCCGTGTTCAATCATCACCAGTGATTTCACATGGAGGGGGCGGAGCTGGTACCAGACGACCAATCACAGGCTTGGACAGGTGTCGAGTGTCATACATGTATCAGGAGTTCTATGTGTTTGTGCTGCTGCCGCCAAAACCAGGAATAAAGTGTTCAGTGTGTCCAGTAAAGGTCAGCTGGTAACAGGCTGCTGGATTCTCTCTACGCTGCTCACAAACAGACCAACGGTGTGAAGAATAAACAGTGAAGTCAGAAAGTCGTGGCTCACATTCAGCCTCTGGTGCTGCTAGACTGTCACTGGAACCCATTTAAAATCAATAGAGCTGATCAGTAGACTCACTGCAGGACTGGAGGCTTTTCTCTATGAAGTGGGTCTGACACCACCAGAACCCTCTGCAGTCAGGAGGACACATCCCAGGGAGCTGATTGGTCAGTGGGAGGTGTGTCATCACACTGGTACCTGGAACATCACCTGCTCCACAGCAGATCAGCTGCTCAGCATCAGTTACCACGGTGATGTGAGATCAGCTGCTCAGCATCAGTTACCACGGTGATGTGAGAAGTGAACCGGAGCTAAACCTGAAGTTGCCCGGTAATTTCAGATCCTGCTTCTTCCAGGGAACCAACATGATCATTCTTACTGTGTGTGTGTGTGTGTGTGTGTGTGTGTGTGTGTGTGTGTGTAGGGTCTGGGTCTGTACGCTGCCAGAGACATCGAGAAATGCACCATGGTCATCGAGTACATCGGCACCATCATCAGGAGTGAAGTAGCCAATCGCAAGGAGAGGCTGTACGAGTCCCAGGTAACACACAGATAACACACACTCTCACACACACACACACACAGGTAACAACAAACCGTAAGCTTCAGGGAACGTTGCAGATGAGTTGTCAATCAATCAATTATCACCAGTGATTTAATACATTAAAAATAAACGAGGCCGAGGATGAGAAGCGTGAGTCCATGTGTTCCAGGTGAGCTGCAGTACCTGGTTGTTCCACCAGGTGGAGCCTGTTACTGTTTAGTGAGGTGGAGTTGTAAGGTCCAGGTGAAGCTGCCCTCAGCCTCAGTCAGCTGGGCGAGGCTCCAGTGGTGTGTCGGTGATGGATGGGGGTTCTTATGATGATTAAAGCCACTGGTTTGACCTGAAACGCTCCACACCAACTTCCTGTTTTGTTCTGTGAGCAGAACCGCGGCGTGTACATGTTTCGGATCGACAACGACTACGTGATCGACGCCACCATCACTGGAGGACCGGCCAGGTGAGAGCGGTTCAGACCAGCTCAGGCTGCTCTGCAGGTTTGTGTCGGCTCACCTGTGAGTGACACGGCTGTGTGTGATTGGCAGGTACATCAACCACTCGTGTGCTCCCAACTGCATCACCGAGGTGGTGACGGTGGAGAAGGAGAACAAGATCATCATCAGCTCCTGCAGACGCATCCAGAGAGGAGAAGAGGTACCTTCATCAATACGTCACCAATCAATACGTCACTTCATCAATACGTCACCAATCAATACGTCACTTCATCAATAAGTCACTAATCAATACGTCACTAATCGATACGTCACTTCATCAATACTTCATCAATAAGTCACTAATCAATACGTCACTTCATCAATACTTCATCAATAAGTCACTAATCAATACGTCACTAATCGATACGTCACTTCATCAATACTTCATCAATGTCACTAATCAATACGTCACTAATCGATACATCACTTCATCAATACTTCATCAATAAGTCACTAATCAATACGTCACTAATCGATACGTCACTTCATCAATACTTCATCAATAAGTCACTAATCAATACGTCACTAATCGATTCGTCACTTCATCAATACTTCATCAATAAGTCACTAACCAATACGTCACTAATCGATACGTCACTTCATCAGTACTTCATCAATAAGTCACTAATCAATACGTCACTAATCGATACGTCACTTCATCAATACTTCATCAATAAGTCACTAATCAATACGTCACTTCATCAATAAGTCACTAATCAATACGTCACTAATCGATACGTCACTTCATCAATACTTCATCAATAAGTCACTAATCAATACGTCACTTCATCAATACTTCATCAATAAGTCACTAATCAATACGTCACTAATCGATACGTCACTTCATCAATACTTCATCAATGTCACTAATCAATACGTCACTAATCGATACATCACTTCATCAATACTTCATCAATAAGTCACTAATCAATACGTCACTAATCGATACGTCACTTCATCAATACTTCATCAATAAGTCACTAATCAATACGTCACTAATCGATACGTCACTTCATCAATACTTCATCAATAAGTCACTAATCAATACGTCACTAATTGATACGTCACTTCATCAATACTTCATCAATAAGTCACTAATCAATACGTCACTAATCGATACGTCACTTCATCAATACATGTCATTGATCAATACTTTATCGATATGTCAATCAGTACATCACTTCTTAAATACATCACTAATCAATAGGTCATTTCATCAAGATGTCACTGATCAATACCTCCCTAATCAATGTCAGTGATCAATACATCATTGATAATTGGGTCACTTAATCAATACATCACTTAATCTATACGTCACTGATCAATAGTTCAATACTTGATCTATACGTCACTGATCAATACGTCACTGATTGACACGTCACTGATCGACACGTCACTGATAGACACGTCACTGATAGATACGTCACTGATAGATACGTCACTGATTGACATGTCACTGATCGATATGTCACTGATAGACACGTCACTGATAGATACGTCACTGATAGATACGTCACTGATTGACATGTCACTGATCGATACGTCACTGATAGATACGTCACTGATTGACACGTCACTGATAGACACGTCACTGATAGACACGTCACTGATAGACACGTCACTGATAGACACGTCACTGATTGACACGTCACTGATTGACACGTCACTGATCGATATGTCACTGATAGATACGTCACTGATTGACACGTCACTGATAGACACGTCACTGATAGACACGTCACTGATAGATACGTCACTGATTGACATGTCACTGATCGATACGTCACTGATTGACACGTCACTGATAGATACGTCACTGATCGATACGTCACTGATTGACATGTCACTGATCGACACGTCACTGATCGACACGTCACTGATAGATACATCACTGATCGATACGTCACTGATAGACATGTCACTGATCGATACGTCACTGATAGACATGTCACTGATCGATACGTCACTGATTGACACGTCACTGATAGATACGTCACTGATAGATACGTCACTGATCGATACGTCACTGATTGACATGTCACTGATCGATACGTCACTGATTGACACGTCACTGATAGATACGTCACTGATAGATACGTCACTGATCGATACGTCACTGATTGACACGTCACTGATAGATACGTCACTGATAGATACGTCACTGATCGATACGTCACTGATTGACATGTCACTGATCGACACGTCACTGATCGATACGTCACTGATTGACACGTCACTGATCGATACGTCACTGATCGACACGTCACTGATCGACACGTCACCGATCGATACGTCACCGATTGACATGTCACTGATCGATACGTCACTGATTGACACGTCACTGATCGATACGTCACTGATCGACACGTCACTGATCGATACGTCACTGATCGATATGTCACTGATCGAGACGTCACTGATTGACACGTCACTGATCGATACGTCACTGATAGATACGTCACTGATCGATACGTCACTGATAGATACGTCACTGATAGATACGTCACTGATCGACACGTCACTGATCGACACGTCACTGATCGACACGTCACTGATCGATATGTCACTGATCGAGACGTCACTGATTGACACGTCACTGATTGATACGTCACTGATCGATACGTCACTGATCGATATGTCACTGATAGATACGTCACTGATCGATACGTCACTGATTGACATGTCACTGATCGATACGTCACTGATTGACATGTCACTGATCGACACGTCACTGATCGATACGTCACTGATTGACACGTCACTGATCGATACGTCACCGATTGACATGTCACTGATCGACACGTCACTGATCGACACGTCACCGATTGACATGTCACTGATCGACACGTCACTGATCGATACGTCACTGATCGACACGTCACTGATCGATACGTCACTGATTGACACGTCACTGATCGATACGTCACTGATCGACACGTCACTGATCGACACGTCACTGATTGACACGTCACTGATCGATACGTCACTGATCGATACGTCACTGATCGACACGTCACTGATCGACACGTCACTGATTGACACGTCACTGATCGATACGTCACTGATCAATACGTCACTGATCGACACATCACTGATTGACACGTCACTGATCGATACGTCACTGATCAATACGTCACTGATCGATACGTCACTGATAGATACGTCACTGATCGACACGTCACTGATCGATATGTCACTGATCGAGACGTCACTGATTGACACGTCACTGATCAATACGTCACTGATCGATACATCACTGATCGACACGTCACTGATCGATACGTCAATGATCGATATGTCACTGATCGAGACGTCACTGATCGACACGTCACTGATCAATACGTCACTGATCGACGCGTCACTGATTGTTACGTCACTGATCGACACGTCACTGATCAATACGTCACTGATCGACACGTCACTGATTGTTACGTCACTGATAGATACGTCACTGATCGATACGTCACTGATCAATAAGTGTTCTGTCTCCCTGCAGCTGTCCTACGACTACAAGTTCGACCTGGAGGACGACCAGCATAAGATCCCGTGTCACTGTGGAGCAGTTAACTGTCGCAAATGGATGAACTGAACACACACACACAGGAAGACACACACACAGGAACACACACTCTGGCAGCTCTCTCTCTCTGGTGTTGAATGAAGCCGGGTGTGGCTCGCCCTCTGGTGGGCGGAGCTAGGCTTCACATGATCAAACAAGATGATTGATAATGAAACTGATCGAATTGATCGCAGTCCGATTAATGATGATGATGATGATGATGATGATGGTGGGGGGTGGGGTGACTGACAGATGAGGGCGGGGTTATATCTATATATATATAAATGTATATGGGTGGGCGGGGTCAGAAGCGAGGTGTGTCACAGAGGGGGCGGGGCTGTGAATGATTGGCAGGTGAGGGGCGGGGCTAAGAGGCTGGTCCTCGTTCATCCAGTTGCACTAAAACCCGGAGACGACAGCCCAGACCCCCCCGGCCCCCCTGGCCCCCCCGGACCCCCGCGTTTGTTCATTTCCTGTAAAATAAGAGATTCTGTTCTTTTGTATTTATTACCGAATGAAGCTATTTTCTAAAGCCGCTGGTCCAGGTCCTGGGGGGGGCGTGTAAATACCTGTACCATAAATGAGCCCACCTCACCCAGCCCCAGAGGGTCGGCCGCTCTGGTGGGATTCGGACTGCAGGCGTCGGTCTGGCTTGGCCCCGGTCCTGGCCCTGGTCCCGGCCCCGGTCCTGGCCCCGGTCCCGGCCCCGGCCCCGGCCCCGGCCCCGGCCCCGGTCCCGGCCCCGGTCCCGGCCCCGGTCCGGCCCCTCCGAGTCCTGCTGCCGTGTACATAGGAGGTTTTGTGAGGACCCTGTACAGACAGAAGCCTTTGTGTTTTCTATGGTGGACGTGATGAAGACGACGACGAAGACGTGTTTTGTTTGGGTTTGGGGAATCTGATTTAGAATCATTTACAGAAAATAAAACGTTTGACATCCTGCTGGCTGCTGTGTTTGATTCAGTCGGACACCCCAGACCGGAGCAGCTGCTGGGTCCCGGTCCAGGTCTCTGTAGACCCTGGTAGAGGCCCTCAGAATGTGGGTGTGACGGGGTGAGGCTCCAGAGGTTGGACAGGAGGCTGGCCTCAGTGTGTCCCCTGAGTCCGTCAGTCCACTGGGCCGACACACCAAAGCCTCCCGTCCTCCATCAGAACCAGGACCAGGACCAGACCTGCTGCTCTCAGGTGACAGGCTGTCAGTCCTGGAGGCATGGAGGGGGACATTCAGACCAGGGTCCAGTCAAACAGCCAGACATCGATGGACGGATGGCAGACCTCCAGAGCTCAGCAGGGACCGTCTACAGAAACAGGTCTGACAAACCCTCAGACCAGAACCTCCAGAACCTCCAGAACCCGGTCCTGAGGCGTCCCAGAAGACCAGCAGCAGTCATCAGACGACTGTTAAAGCTTCATGGAGCTTCACGGTTGGGTCCTGATCTGCTCCTAAAGACAGTTTAGACAAGCTGAAGAGTCCCGGTCCAGGTCCCGGTCCAGGTCCCGGTCCACGTCCTGGTCCAGGTCCCGGTCCAGGTCCAGGTCCAGGTCCCTTTGTCTGTACCCGTAGGTAGATCTGTTTACCCTCCACCAGCTGTCTGGACACGAGTGAAACGGTTCCACAGATCAGACATGGAAGATCAACAGGGTAGTACTTAGAAGTACTACTATAATATACAAGTACTACTATTAAGTAGTTGTATTTATAAGTACTACTATAATATATCAGTACTACTATAATATATAAGTACTACTATAATATATAAGTACTACTATAAAGTAGTTGTATTTATAAGTACTACTATAATTTATAAGTACTACTATAAAGTAGTTGTATTTATAAGTACTACTATAATTTATAAGTACTACTATAATATATCAGTACTACTATAATATATAAGTACTACTATAATTTATAAGTACTACTATAAAGTAGTTGTATTTATAAGTACTACTATGATATATCAGTACTACTATAATATATAAGTACTACTATAAAGTAGTTGTATTTATAAGTACTACTATAATTTATAAGTACTACTATAATATATCAGTACTACTATAATATATAAGTACTACTATAATTTATAAGTACTACTATAAAGTAGTTGTATTTATAAGTACTACTATGATATATCAGTACTACTATAATATATAAGTACTACTATAAAGTAGTTGTATTTATAAGTACTACTACTATAATTTATAAGAACTACTCTAATATATAAGTACCACTATAATGTAGTAGTATTCATTAGTACTACTATAATGTAGTAGTATTTATCAGTACTACTATAATGTAGTAGTATTTATTAGTACTACTATAATGTAGTAGTATTTATTAGTACTACTATAATGTAGTATTATTTATCAGTACTACTATAATGTAGTAGTATTTATTAGTACTACTATATTGTAGTAGTATTTATTAGTACTACTATATTGTAGTAGTATTTATCAGTACTATAATGTAGTAGTATTTATCAGTACTACTATATTGTAGTAGTATTTATTAGTACTACTAAAATGTAGTAGTTTTTATTAGTACTACTATATTGTAGTAGTATTAGTACTACTATATTGTAGTAGTATTTATCAGTACTATAATGTAGTAGTATTTATTAGTACTTCTATAATGTAGTAGTATTTATTACTACAACTATAATGTAGTATTTATTAGTACTACTATAATGTAGTAGTATTTATTAGTACTACTATAATGTAGTAGTATTCATCAGTACTACTATAATGTAGTAGTATTTATTAGTACTTCTATAATGTAGTAGTATTTATTAGTACTACTATAATGTAGTAGTATTTATCAGTACTATAATGTAGTAGTATTTATTAGTACTTCTATAATGTAGTAGTATTTATTACTACAACTATAATGTAGTATTTATTAGTACTACTATAATGTAGTAGTATTTATTAGTACTACTATAATGTAGTAGTATTCATCAGTACTACTATAATGTAGTAGTATTTATTAGTACTTCTATAATGTAGTAGTATTTATTAGTACTACTATAATGTAGTAGTATTTATCAGTACTACTATAATGTAGTAGTATTTATTAGTACTACTATAATGTAGTAGTATTTATTAGTACTTCTATAATGTAGTAGTATTTATTAGTACTACTATAATGTAGTAGTATTTATCAGTACTACTATAATGTAGTAGTATTTATCAGTACTACTATAATGTAGTAGTAATTGTTAGTACTACTATAATGTAGTAGTATTTGTTAGTACTACTATAATGTAGTATTTATCAGTACTACTATAATGTAGTAGTATTTATTAGTACTACTATAATGTAGTATTTATTAGTACTACTATAATGTAGTAGTATTTATCAGTACTACTATAATGTAGTAGTATTTATCAGTACTACAATAATGTAGTAGTAATTGTTAGTACTACTATAATGTAGTAGTATTTATTAGTACTACTATAATGTAGTAGTATTTATCAGTACTACTATAATGTAGTAGTATTTATTAGTACTACTATAATGTAGTAGTATTTATCAGTACTACTATAATGTAGTAGTATTTATCAGTACTACTATAATGTAGTAGTAATTGTTAGTACTACTATAATGTAGTAGTATTTATCAGTACTACTATAATGTAGTAGTATTTATTAGTACTACTATAATGTAGTAGTATTTATCAGTACTACTATAATGTAGTAGTATTTATTAGTACTACTATAATGTAGTAGTATTCATTAGTACTACTATAATGTAGTAGTATTTGTTAGTACTACTATAATGTAGTATTTATCAGTACTACTATAATGTAGTAGTATTTGTTAGTACTACTATAATGTAGTATTTATCAGTACTACTATAATGTAGTAGTATTTATTAGTACTACTATAATGTAGTATTTATTAGTACTACTATAATGTAGTAGTATTTTTTAGTACTACTATAATGTAGTATTTATCAGTACTACTATAATGTAGTAGTATTTATTAGTACTACTATAATGTAGTATTTATTAGTACTACTATAATGTAGTAGTATTTATCAGTACTACTATAATGTAGTAGTATTTATCAGTACTACTATAATGTAGTA